>CAJUYH010009569.1:0-13544 GCA_910591685.1 Galerucella tenella
TAAATAACGTTAAATTATATTCTCTCTCCCAATTCGATCCACAATAAAAATGTCACCGCAACGTGGGGCTAATATAGAAATAATAATAAAAAAGCATTGAAATAATTTTTTGACTTTATTAAAAGAATTTAAATACCTAAAATGGAAAGAAAAATGACATTAAGAGACGGAAAGCAGGTGGGAGTTGAAAGTAGGTCTGATGAAGAAAGAGAAGAAAGGAGCAATGGTAGAGGAGATTTTCAGGTACAATACTTGGAACAGGGGAGAGAACATTCAGAGGGAGATATTACAGAACAAGGACAGGAAGAAGATTTACCATTGTCAGAAGAAACAGGACAAGAGAATAAACAAGAATCAAAAGAGAGAAGGGAAAATACAGCTAGTAATGACCAATTAATACAACTTTTGATGAATATGAGAGAAGAAATGAATACAAAAATGGATAAACAAGATAAAAAAATGGATAAACAAAACGAAAATATGAATAATATGAATGAAAACATAAATCGAGAAATGAAAGAAATGAATATTAAGATGGACCAAAATAAGGAAGAATTAAAACAAGAAATGAATATTAAAATGGACCAGAACAAAGAAGAAATAAAACAAACTAAGGACCTAATAATAAAACTGATGGATGAAAAATTAGGACAGGTTGAAAAGAAATTAAAAGAATCAAACGCATACATGGAAAACAAATTGGAATACACCAAACAAGAAATAAGAGGAGAGGTGATTGGAAGGATCACAGAAATAGAAAATTTACAAATAAACAGACTCAAGGAAATACAGGAGACGGAAAAGGATCTTAAAGGAGAAATTCAAAGAGAAGTTACGGAAATCAAAATGGGATTTCAAGACACCCAAGAACGAATGGGAAATCTAGAAGGAAAATGGGACAGAACTTTAACTGAATTTCAACAGAATGTTGAAGAAGCATGTAAAGAAAAACAAAAGCTAGAGGAGGTGAAAACAGAGAAGAAAATTAGGGAAATACAAAAGGAAATAGAAGTTATGGAAGGAAAAATTGAGCAAACTGGAAGTAGAATTTTCAAGGGAGAACAATCAAAAGAAACAATGGAAATGACTAGAAAACTAGAAGACATGGAAGAGAGACTATTTTATTTACAGCAGAAACATGACCAAAGAGAAGATAGGAATTTTCAAGAAGTAAGAAATGGAGTGATGGAAACGAAGATAATAAACAATTACATTGGAAACAGAGGGGAACATAAATTTGAAGGAGATAATAGGAAAATACACCCAAAAGTGTTCATAAAAATTCTAAAGAATAAAATAAAAAACATGCAAAATAGAGAAGACATTAAGGAAATGATAAGAGAAAACTTAGATAATCATGCATTAGTATGGTACACAAGTAAAGAAGATGATTTTAACAATTTTGAAGATTTTGAAGAACAGTTTATGAAATATTTCTGGGGAAATAGTGCTCAAGCAAGAGTAAGAGAAAAACTCTACTCAGGAAAATATGAGACAGGAAGAGGAAAAAGCATGAATGATTATACTATGACAGTATTCATGAATGCGAAATTCCTAGACCCACCCATACCAGAAGAGGAAATAATAATGTTAATATCTAGACATTTTAAATGTGAAATAACTGAGACAATCACTATTCAGAATGTTAAAAATATAGAACAACTAAGTAGTTATTTACAACGATTAGAGAGAAATAGAGTGGACAATAACAACTATAACAAGAATAAAAACAATAATAATAGTAATTTTAACAGAAATATTCAACATAATAACAATAATAACAATAATTATGAGAATAATACAAATAATCAAAATAACAGAAGAGATAATTATGAACAAAATTATAATAGAATAAATAATATGAATAATAGAAATTATAACAATGGATACAACAACAGAAACAATAATTCAGGAAATAACAACAATTATAATAGAAATTTTAACAATCAAAACAATTATAACAGAAATTTTAGATATAATAATAATAACAATAACAATTATCGAGAACAGAATTATAGAGAACAAAATAATAGAGGTGGACAATATGATAATCGACAAAGAGAAGAAATTAGAGAACAAAGAGAAGACTATAGGGAGGAAGAAAGAGGAAATGCAAATGGACCACAAAGAAGAGTAAACAATATCCAAAGAAGAGAAGAGAGAGTGATATCGGTAGAACCGGAAATAATTACTGAACAAGAGCTAGACCAAAATTTTGGATCGAGCACATACCAAATGTAAGAAATATCATCTGTACATATGAACATCCAAGGGAATACATTAAATTTGGGGAAGATTTGGAATTAAAAGAAATAACGGGATTAATAAAAATTAAAGGAAAATTAAATGGGAAACAAGTAAAAATATTAATAGATACAGGTTCGGAAGCATCCATAATAAAAACAAAATTAATAGAAGAAAATATTAAAAATTATGAAAATAAGCTAGTCAAGATACCAAAAACTACATTAATAGGAGCAAATGGAAAGAAATTGTGTGAAGTTAGCAGATCTATAATACAAAGCATTGAATTAAAGGATGGGAAAGAAGTTGAGATGCAATTATTGCTAGTGGATAATTTAGAAACAGACATAGTTATAGGAATAGATGAATTAACGAAGTATAAAGCAAGAATTGATTTTGAAAAGATGGAGATAGAATTAAATGGTAATAGGATGGAATTTGAGGAAGAGAATATGGAAGTATTGGCAATTGGAGAGGATAATAGGCAGTTATGGAATATAGAGAGGAATAGAATTATGGAGGAATTGGTATTAGTATGTGGAAATAAAGAATATGAAGAGAAAGTGAAGAATTTGATTATGAAGTATGAAGGATTGATTAAAAAGGAGATGAGAATGGCAAATAATTATGTACATAAGATAGAAGTTAGAGGAATAGAAAACTTTAGAATAAGAACATATCCCATACCTTATAAATATAGAAAAGAAGTTGATTCAGAGATACAAAATATGTTAAAAGACGGTATTATAGAGAGATGTAACACAAGATATGTAAACCCTATTGTGGTCGTAAAGAAGGCGAATGGTGAATTAAGATTATGCTTAGATGCAAGAAATATCAATCAATACACTGTACCACAATACGAGGCTCCGATGAATGTGGAAGCAATTTTTGGGCGCATAACAAATAATGGAGAAGTTTAAAAAGAAAGGAATTTTATAAATATCTGAAGTAAAATTTGCATTCATAAAATTTTTACTTACATAAAAATTTGATAAACGCAAAATTTAGGGGATGTTAATATAGAAATAAATCTACAACACTCTGTATATTAAATATAAAATAATAGATTGCATATTTCAAGTAATTAAATTTTTTTGAATTTGAATTTTTTTTAAAATTATCTAAAAAGGAGACAATCTGTACCATGTACCATTCAATAGAGAAAGCATATGAAGGATCTATTTGTATAATTATTAAGAAGATTTCAAATAAGTATTCAAAACAGAAGAAAAATGAAAGCATTAACTCTATGGAATGTGACATTTGTAGAACGGTTTGACATTCTGAATATTTTATTTTATAAAATTGGAAATGTCATTTTGTAAACTGATTGAAATATAATTTGAGACAGAAAATATGAATTAAAATCATTAAAGA
Organism: Galerucella tenella; assembly: GCA_910591685.1. Classification (NCBI taxonomy): domain Eukaryota; kingdom Metazoa; phylum Arthropoda; class Insecta; order Coleoptera; family Chrysomelidae; genus Galerucella; species Galerucella tenella. The sequence continues at coordinate 3,625 of CAJUYH010009569.1, forward strand.
AACTCAAAACAGGGTATTTTCAAATGATGGACAGACAATCTACTATTTGAAGTGAAATCTTTCAAGAAATATTTTGATAATCAAATCTGATTGGTGGAATGTATTCAACAAACTTTGATCAGCGACAAGTAGATTGCTAATGATAAAAATTGAATGTAAAATGTTGTTGATTATACATGCTAGTCACTAGGTACTTTTCTTTTTGGGTAGCAGATAAATTTTGAAGAACAGAATTATTATTGAAAAAATTAATTAAAACCTTTGGGAAACAACAATTTGATATCAAAATTAAAGAAAGAAATACTTACATTGTGCTTATTATCTAATTAATTATATATAAAACAAGCAGATATACACATCATAAGGAGGAATTTGAAAGCTTTGGATTTTGTGATTTGACTGAAATGTATTGATATGGACGAAATATAGCATCGATTCCTGACATTGTGCAAGCTGGACAAATTGTGTGGTATTTTCCAGGAGGTAACCTAGAATAAAATAAAAAAACCAATCATTGACATGAATGACTATACAGTGAATAAGGTATTTAAAACTATTTTCATTATATATATAAAAAAGGTTAAATGAACTTACCGATTTAGTGCAAAGAATTGAACTTTGATATCAGACAGACGCTTATAGTGTTTGTCTTTCGCCATTTTGTATCACGGACACGGACATTCATATAATGGATTTCGTATTGTAAGACTTGTATTAAATGTTGCCTATTGTGAATTATAAATAGAAATAATTTCTTCATCTGAATGTATGACTTTGTTTGAATGAGTGATCATAATAGATAATAGGTTTTCATTAGTTTATGTCTTGTAAAAGAATAATGTATTTATTTCTATAACATTAAATAACGTTTTTCTATTTGAAGAGCATTGTGAAATTAATTTCTTGAAATATTTCATTTCTTTGTGGTGATTGCTCCATCTAGTTTAAATAGTTGGTAGTTTAAACTGACACCTATGAATTGTGGAGAAATTCAACATTAAACACAGGACCGTATTTAGAATTTATTTGAAATTAATAAACAAAGCAATAATATTTTTGATTAACAAATTTTTTTTTAAAATTGAGATATTTATTTAAATTTCGGCGCTTACATTAAAAAAATTGAATTTTGTTTTTCTACATTTGAACCCTACTCTGAGATCAAGGAGTTTCTCATGCTAAAGTATAATTTATTATCTTAAAAAAAAAAAAAAATTTAAATTTTTACAATATACCGGGCAAATCTAAACTAAATAACGTTAAATTATATTCTCTCTCCCAATTCGATCCACAATAATATATATATATATATATATATATATATATATATATTTCCATTTTTTATAATATACACTTAGCATGTATATATCTGAATAATCTGATGATTAACCTCAAATCATATTTTTAGCATGTGCAAAGTATAAAACATAGAACATTTTTTGGTACATTCAATGCACATGCTGAATACGTCCTTCTCAAATGCGATCACATCCTGTTTTAGCATTTGCTTTATTATATGTGAATAATACATTATTTGGGAGAGTATAGACAGCATCTACATTTCTTCAATTAGTTATTGAATTGAATTGAACAAAGTATTCGAAATAATAGATAAACTCATCGAAAGAGGGCGCTGACTTTTATTTGTAGCTTTACACCGATTCATATGTAACCACGGAAATCAAATACCGGACCAAAGCTAAGGAATTATACTTACCTGGCGTAGGGGTTGCCGTGATCATCATGGCATGCAGATGGCATGGAGGTTCCCACAGAACAAGGATTTTTCATTGCACTAATTAATAATGTTACATTGGTGGATGGTAAATGAAAAATGAGAGGTTGACAAAAAAGTTCTATACCATGTACATAGCACCTAAAAAGTGTATGCATTGCAAGCGAGAAGCTTCAGAAGAGCATTGCAAGCGAGAAGCTTCAGAAGAGCATGTGCAAAGTACATTATTTTCGTAAAACGAAGTGTAATGGATATGCGTAGGTTCTGCGAATAATACGAGATATCCTTAGCATGTGCCTAGCACATGTATAGGAGATTAATAGCACTCGGATAGGTATATAATAATATATACGCCGATAGCACATGCCTAGGATGTACTGTAAATCAGAAGGCCTATAGCTGGAAAATGCGAAGCATGTGAAAATGATATGCTATCACATGCTTGTTGGCACTTTGAGCTTTTTAGTGCTGGGTACATACTCAGCATCTTATAAGAACATCTTTCATCACATTCTGAAAACCTGACCAGCATGTGACCAGGGCGCAACACAATCTATTTATAGCACTTATTTTGGTATAATTTGAGAACATGCTTTGCACATCCAAGTTCTTCTTGAAAATATTCCACGCATATGCTTAGGATGTCAAATTGCTATGTGGGAATATACTTAGTGCAAAAAAGGCAGCAAGTCGGTACCAAGTCCCTTTTAGTACTGAATGGACTATAGGAGACGGGGATCTAACTCTAGAGGGCCCTGGTTGTGGAGACTGATTTATTTCATTAAATCTATAGTGTTTTCTTTTATCTGGTAATTACTTTCCACTTTGCCCCGATATACGTATCCTCTTTGCCCCATATATGGAGCAAAGCGGATGTTTTGCATTAACTCACTTTTCCCTCTATCAATTCATAGTTCTGGTCTAGAATCACTGGATATGTCGGGAAACAACAGCTAAATCATGGAAAAAGAGACTTCAGTCATCCAAAATACTCTCTCAGTTACTAAATGAATATTTATAGGAAGGCTTTGTTAAGATGACCACTTTGCCTCAACTTCCCCTACCTAGTTGGGATCACCGTGCATAGAGAGCCGTCAAGAAAAATAATAATAATTAGAGTCAGTGTAAGATTCACAGTTCAATAGTGATAAAGCATTTTTTATTTATTTATTTGATAATTCGAAGTTGCATAGATTTGACGGTCTCATTTGCCATTTTTCAATTTAAAATGAATACCGATGCTACACCATCAACATCAAAAAAAGGGAGATATGATGAGTACTACAAACCTGCAATGAGCAGAGCTGATATCCTGACGCACTATTCAAGAACATTAAAAAGCAGGCCAAACTGGAAACCAAAACTCACCACGGATATCACAAAATGTTGGCAGATCAAGCCTATGATGCAAAATAACTTGATACTCAGTAATCCAAAAACAGTGATTGTTTAGAAATTTACCTACGACCCCCCTGTAATCAGTCAATAACACACAGTCGGTATCAATGTAATGATGTCTATTACGCACTGTAAAAAAAACGCTCAGCTGTTCAGCTATGAAGTAAATCGCACGGCTTCCCTAGCGACATCTTAGCAACTGTCAATAGACGTCGCCATTTTATTCAAAATCTACCATTTGAGAACATCCATATGTCCACTTTTAACTATGAAAAGCCCAAAGGGCTAAAAGTATGTATTGATTATAATTGAAAAATGAACTTTTGATTATCAACAATATATTAATGATGATTAAACGTTAGTTCTTCAATGTGCTTCTTTTATTGGTACTAGAGTAATAGAGATGGAGTTTACCAAGCACCTCTAATTATGTATCTGTTATTTCTTATGCTTCTTGTACATACAAGTAGGTCGTAGGTAAAGTATAGTACGTAACTCGTGTTGTAATGCATTTAACTTTACCATTCGTGCGTAAAATGCTTCTTACCACACAGGTTACGTAATATACTATTATACGTTCGACTTACAACAATGTCTTCCTACTCCATCTCTCAGCTCATCTGTTGCGTTTTATGAACGTCAGTTGTGGACATACATCTCAACTGTACCTACATAGTAAGTTTGGTACGAAACTGTTGCAGCTCGAAGAGCAAATCAAATAGCCTCATATCTGTATAAGCATATTCGCACACGTGTACAGTTCAGAATAGAAATTCGCAAGTCAGTTCAATGTTCACTTGGTCTTTACAAAATACAAGTATTGAAAATATGGATCATAAATATATGATACCTGGGCAGTCCTTTGGAAGTAGATACAGATCATGGAATTATAGAAAAGAAGTAAAAGAAAAAATCTTCCATCCCCATGATTGGATACAACGTATTCAGTCTAGTAGTCGAAATGAAACAGTGGGATTTTCTCGAGTTTTCTTCGCTCTTAAAAGGTCCGTTAGTTCTTAGAAGTAAGCATACATGTGGAAGCCCATCCAAATGGTTAGAAAAAGGATGATTTTGGTATGAAAAATAATTTAGTGTAATTTTTTCAAAGACTCTCTAGATAGACAGCTACCCTTCCAAACATTCAATTTAGTACGAAGGGTATGTTCGTTACCTCCTTCCCATATTTTGGTGATGTCTGAACAGCTATTATCTATATCCAAGGAGAAACAAGAGGACGTAGTTTCTATGCTATCTCTGATACCGGATGTTTTCCACAATTTTTATTTAAATCTGCAGTCATCACAAAGTGTAAGAAACAATAATGCAGATATAATAGAAGACGAAGAAACATCATAGTATTACTTACATATTTTTATATTCAATGATAATGGAAACTATTTTTTACAACGTACTAGTTATTAATTTTTGGATCCTGATAACATAAGTCAATTTAAGGTTATGGTACAGATAACATAAGTCATCCCCAAAGATAACCGGTGTGAAATTAATTTTTTTACAGTTCTGAAACTTCGATTGGAATTAATACATAACAATATAAATCTAAAATAAATGGATCAAATTAATCCTGTGCACGATTGAGTTTTTCTTGTTTCCTGTAAAATTTATATATGAAATTCGACTTATGTGCTCAAGTCCGCCGACCCTAGAAGATACTGCAGGCTACACTGTTATTATCCTGTTTAACAATCCATACAGTAAACAAGTCTTTGTCAGCAAATAAATCTTGCGTTACAACTGCAGTCTGTTAGACCTTTACTCAATTCAAGATCCAACCCACAGTTGTACTGGCTCGATCTTTTGCTCTTAAAGAACTGGTTTTCCGAAGAATTGTCCTGTTGGCATTACCACTGCACTTTCGAAAATCTCTGATGGCAATTGAATAACTACTTTCAATTTGGTGTACTTAACCATACATTTTAAAATAATTCAAGAGTAATGCGAAATAACCGGTTCAACGTTACTGTAATAATATATAATTTAATTCATTCACAAGAAGTGAAGGATCCAACTTTCATTACTTGGCACTTATCATCAACAACATGATTTGCGCTTGTTTGAGCTGTTTTCTATTAGATCGAGATGAAAATCGATTCCTAAAATCACATTATTTATAAAAGCAATACCTAAATGCAAAAATAAAACACAACACGTCAATCAATTTATATTACAAACAACAGCACTGGCGTGTGCAATAATATCAAAATAATAATATGATAACATTAAACTGTATGTAGATCAAAAGGCACAGAATAGTAATGAAAATTCATAATATACCAGTTCTGTTTAAGTTCTGTTTTTACCAAATGAGGATGTTTATAGTATCAGTTCAAATGGAACATTGTTTATATTAGTGCAAAATTTAATTATCATTGTATTGCCATAACTCTGTGGAAGCAGTAGTAACTATTCCTATCATGAAACGAAGCCGGACATTTTTACAATTCTAGTTTCAATTTTAACATACCTTATATTGTTGTAATGGGGAAGTGGAGCAGATTTCTGTTATAAAGTAAAATATAGGATGCTACATTTATAAAAAAACATAACTTGGATTTGACATTCGTTACACAACACCCAGTAATATTAATTTCGAAGTATGGATATTAAAACTGACTACAGTTTTTATGTATAACTTTTATCACACTAATCAATTATCCTACCCTGTATAACCACGTAATGACTAACTAAGAAGTTGATTTTAATTATTTTCAGTGTAAAATGGAATTTAGAAAATTCATTATATGTTTCATTTATTTAGAAATTGTTGATTTATGCCTACATAAATACATATTATAAAAGTATATTTCATAAAAACAAAGACAGATGCCACAAATCGTAAATACCAAAATGTCAAATTGGTGATCAAGGTAATAACTCCAGTTATCATAGTCAAGAGGTGGGTAACTGGCAGTGGTTCAAACCCACCACTCTTGTTTTAAAACGTGAATGTCTCAATTGCATAACTGTCATTTGTATCTCTTGAATTTTTGGTTATTTATGCGCGAATATAATTAAGGAACCGGAGGAAAAACGAATGGTAAATATTAGCTTATGAGGGATTATCTCAAATATTCTCTAATATAACTTTGGCTGACTATTTGATTATATATACCAATTATTGGGCAGCCTCTGATGAATCAGTGATAATAAGAGTTTCGTAATACAATACTTAACACATACAAAACATCTTTCAAAGTTATGTTGTGACATTCACAGACAATTATTGTAACCACTTCATGTTAGCGAGTGAATAGTCGCATGTTACCGCAAATATGCGATCGATAAAAATATACAATTATAAGTTACCAAGTCATTTAACTGACAAGTTGCGACCCCTCGACAAATGTGTATTTGGTCCCATAAAAACTGCTTGGGAAAAGCAAATAATCGCTCACAGAAAAAGAAAATGGGTGGGGGACTTTCGGCAACAGTGGCCATGCGGAAACAGTGGTCACCAATACCAAATATTTCCTAGGCGGGCTGTGAGCTGTGCACCATTTGTCGTATGCTGTCCTCAGAGACCGATCTTTGTATTTCTAGTTCTAGCACTCTCAGTTACATTTCTTTTCATTTGTTCCTAGGACGTTGCGACTGCATGAGCATGTAACAAAAACTTACGTTTTCATCTATTTCAAACTTATTTTTTTCGCAGTTAGTAGTGCTTTTTAAGTTCGGATTAATTCGTTTATGGAAGTTCATGATATAGTTTTGGGATAGCGCAGAAAGGTGAGATATTTGTTGATTCATTTTTAGGTTAAATTTGCCATTTTATGCGTAATGAAATGGTTTTCGTATACAACGAGCAATATTGCCACTGATAATGTACGAGGTGCAAGTTTTACCAAGCTGCAGCTCCTAAACTATAAATGCTACGGAAAAAAGTTTATGAAATTTATAGGAAATTTCATGCTCTTCAATTCAGTTACCACCATTTTCAATTTATCATTGACCATTAACCAAATATTTAGCAAAAACCATATTGACAAAGTTTGGAGCGCTATAATTAGAAACATATGCCTTATACAAAAAAAAGGCTCGAATAAAAAATATGGCAAATATTATTATCAACAATAATGAAATCACCCAGAATACTCTGTAGCTGCTAATGAGCAGAACCCTCAGCTTGATGATCAGAATTTAACCGTAGAACATGTACATGAAACACCAGAGAAATCTTTTGTATCTCCAGAACAGTTGTTGTCCTACCCACAAGCTAAAGAGAAAAAGACAAATGTAAATCGCAGGAAGAAAAAATCCACTGAAATATTGACAGATACACCAGTATATAAGAGAATAAAAGGAGAAAGTCAAGAAAACATTTTTGTATTCTGTGTAAAATTTTTATTTAATATTGCAAAGCGCTTTCGGCTGTTAGGCCATCATCAGTGCTATACCTGCAAGTAAGCAATAATCGTTGAAATTTTTTTTTTAAAGGAAATTAGTGAAGAATCACTTACTCGTCAGATATGAAACAAGAAACCTAGTCAAATTTCTACAACACATTAACGTCACTGTTAAAATTACATTAAGGTAAGTGCCTCAATAGCTGACACTGTACCTTTAGATGACACTAAATTTTTATTTCACTCTCTTAAGAATACGGGTATTTAAATTACACATTACTGTGTTTGATAAATTTCAATATTTCCCGCCAAATATCAAAAAATATAAGCTGCGATCTACGTTACATCCATTAGTTTGGTACAGGTTGTTGAAGTAACAAGTGTTTCATGTGGCCTTGAAAACTCTCAAAGTTTGTTAATATTCGTAAGCAGGTAAGTCTATGAAATAAGCTTTATATTATTACTTTCAAAGTTCTTTATCTGATTATTGTGTTTTCTAATAAATTTAATGATTGAAAAAGGATATTTTAAGCAAATATTTTAGTTATAACCTACAAATTTGGATTTTTTTATGGTGTCATCTTTAAGATCTACATTATATATTTTGCTCCAATACATGACACCTATGTCACCTATTGGAACAAGGTTAACTTAGACGATAAGGGTCATTTTTAACTTATTTTATTATGAATTTCTTTTCTTGCTGCCATAATCTATTTTGAAGTATTGAATCCTATAGATGACACGGGGTGTCATCTATAGATACCCATGTTCCATTTTCCGAGCCCATACCTGACACATACTTTTTTTTGTTATTTTACTTGATAATTAAATTGGATTGACATAAATGGATATTAAAAATAAAGGTAAATATTTAATCCATGTTTTATTTCAGAAATGGCTCCAACAAAAATTTTGCAATATGCGGAAAGCGCAATGCAAGACGCTCTTGAGGCCGTACGAAATGGAATGCCTGTAAAAACCGCTGCAGACAATTTTAAAGTACCTACAACCACCCTGCTGTACAAGTTTAAGGGAACAAATCCAGAATCCCGCAAAATGGGCCCTGCAGCTATTTTCTCCTCCGAAGAAGAGATTTGTTGGTCAAATGGGTCCTGCAAATGGCAAAATCTGGATTTCCCATCTGAAAGGAAAACTTTTTATCAAGCGTCTCAAAACTGGCTAAAGAGCTAAATAAAACCTTTGAAAATGAAATTCCAGGACGAAAGTGGTATGAAAGATTTCTTCAGCGACATCCTGAAATCAGTCTTCGTACTCCTCAAAACCTTACAATGAGTAGATCATCAGTGGAAAAAGTGCAGGTAAGAAGTTGGTTTTCGGAAGTTTCGGAGTTTTTAGAAAAAGCTGGATTGACTCATGTATTGAATGATCCTCGTCGAGTCTTTAATGCTGATGAGTCTGCGTTCTTCTTAAATCCAAAAGGCAACAAAGTTTTAGCACCGCGAGGTGAAAAAAATGGGTACGCAACTGTAAACAGTAATGAAAAGGAGTGCTCAACTGTTTTAATAAATAGCAATGCGGCTGGCACTTTGGCACCCCCAATGATCATTTTTCGCTACAAAAGAATTCCAGCAGAGCTCTCTTCCAGTGTTCCAAAGCACTGGGGGATCGGAATGTCAGAAAATGGATGGATGACGTGTGACAACTTTTATTCATATATGACAAACGTGTTTTATCCATGGGCTAAGGAAAATGTAACTTTCCCAATTATTTTCTTTGTAGATGGTCATGTGTCGCATTTATCGTATCACTTAAGCGAATTTTGTATGAATAATAACATAATTTTAGTTCCTTTATTCCCAAATGCGACGCACCTACTACAGCCTATGGATGTAGCCGTATTCCGCACTCTAAAATCTGGTTGGAAAGAACAAGTCAACTTATGGAGGGCTGAAAATCAGCATGAACTTTTAAGAAGACGTGACTTTGCTCCCTTATTAAATGCAGCACTGACGGATAGGGTAACTCCAACAGTCCTTGAAAATGGGTTCCGAAAATGCGGACTTTATCCTTGGAATCCCAATGTAGTGGATAATATGTTTCCAGGGACACCGATCCCGGAATGACTCCTAGAACAGCAGAATCTACTTCCCAGACCGAGACCCGTAATAACGAAAAACATTTGACATTTATCGAGTCATTTATAGAAAAAAATACTCTTGAAGAATTCAGGCGACAATCACCAGAAGACTGGACTGGTCCCTTATGGGATAAATCCTTATTTGATGTTTGGAAAAAAATTAATCAATCCCTCAACTCAAACACCTGTTCAAACCAAATAGAAAACCTAATTAATTTGCTTAGATATGTCTTAATTATTGCACTTTAATTGAATTTTTTTTCCTTTCCAGATTCCGCACTTCTATGAGGTGAGTAAATTAACTTTAATTAAAATGCCTAAT
>CAJUYH010009570.1:0-13543 GCA_910591685.1 Galerucella tenella
TAGTGGACACACCTCTATGCAGGATGTGTGAACAGGAAGATGAAACTGTCAGGCATGTCTTATGCGAGTGTCCGGAGTTATCGTCAATAAGAGAGTGTGTGTTCGGTGAGTCTTGGCCTACACCTGCCGATATAAAGGAGATGTCTCCTAGTGACCTGACCACCTTCCTGAGAAGGACAGGATGGACAATGACCTAGGAGGACAACTCCTCGGGAGGATGTACAATGGGTCACATGTGGCCTAAGTGCTGTGAGCCTACACACTCACCCTCCCCACTCTACAGATACAGATACTTCTAACGGAACGAAAAGATATAAGTTTAAGCCAGATGCTTCTATATCGAGAAAATTAATGTAGTTAAAATATCGAACATTTCATTTATTTTAGGTCTGTTCCAACCGCAATCAGAAACTGTCAGAAAAAGTATAGTATGCATCTCGCAACAAAATGGCCATTTTGCACTCGTATGAATTGCAGCACTTGCCTCATCCTCGTGCAAAATGAGCATCATTTTGTGCTCATTACATAATATACTAATAGAGGGTCGAATTAAATAAAGGGTCTGTTCCAACCGCAGTCAGAAACTATCAGAGAATTACTGGTCATAGCAAACAACAAGTTTACTTTCGCGTGATTCCTATCACTGATTGCAATGGTCGACTATTCTCTGGTTGTCGTAGTCCGCGAAATTCAGTTTCGCGGCCGTTATCGATACCAACGGCTGCGAAACCAAACGTCACTTCCAAATTTGAATATCACTTCCAAATTTGACATTTATAAAATACTACAAAGACAAGGATTATTTATTATTATTATTATTTTTATTGAGTTCAACAACGCTTTTGAGTTCAGGAGGAGTGGAAGGTACTGAAATATCGCTATCAAGAACTGTCAAAATATTTTGTATATATTGAAACAGCACACGGTGACATTGTTAAATAAGTTTAACAGCTGTTGATTTTAGAGCAATAATATATTCATTTACAATTATCTAGTTTAATAATTGTAACGATTGCACGAAAAATAGTGTGTATGCCATATGGCCGCGAAACTTTTTAACGACCTCAAGATTTTCTTGCCTCGGCCGCAAGCGGCCTCGGCGATAACTGTTCTTTCGGTACGTCTAAAAGGTATTTCGCGGCCTAGGCATACAAATAACTATTATTGCTTCTTAAAAATTATCGGACCAACACAAAAAGTCTTAAAAGTGGATAGATTATCCATGGAAGTAGCCAACGATTTGTTTGAACTATATATATACATTATACATGAATAATAATTTTATTCTACCTTGAGCAGTCCATCATTGCTTGTAAATACTTCTTGACATCTGTTTATTGAGTTTTTATAGATATAATATTATGCGAAAGATGAATTCATCGGTTCCCATGTAGGCGGAAGGTTTTTATTCATGCATAGAATATACTCACCTATCAAAAATTGATAAACTGCAACTGATAGTAAAGTGGTTATACAACCTTGTATCAAATACATTTAAACGTTAATTTAATAGTCCTAATTTATACACCAAAAATTTCAAAAATCTCGCAAATAGGCTTAATGAGATAATCAGTATGTTACGAAAGCGAGGTTAGATATAAATCAGTCTTTGTTGGTTCGGTTTTTTGCTTCCTTATTTTATTTAGCATCTATATATGTCGGTAATGAATAAATTAGGTTTATTTGGTATAGTTTTTCCCTTTTTGACCTCCATACAATGATAAAATCTACTTTTAATGATTTTCCTTGCCATTTTTTTCAACTTTGTATAGGGTCAATGCTATAACAAGTGGCTGGAAATTAACGAAGCTTCCGCTATTAGAAATGCTTTAATCTATACATAGTCGAGATTAGGATTTAAATTTTAACTTGTATAATATGGTGTTCAATCAAGAGTTTTTCGTTAATATTTTAAAGCTTATTATGCATACCTACAGTATAGTAAAATGGAGCAGATTGCATAGTTTTCAACCATGCGTTGAAATTTAATATTTGCTGACAGCTTTGCTTCTTATACAGGGTGTACCGTGAAGTAGAGACATGATAGATCGTTGACAAATATTTAAAATTCTCCAATACAACTTTTCTCTATCCTCCTTAGTTTGTGAGATACAGGCTGTTAAAAGATGAATGTAGAGAATTCAATAAAGAATTGCAGACAAAAGTCTCTAGCTCTCAATACAGGGTGTTTCAAAAATATGGTACAATAAAAGTTTACGAAGTCGTTGTACCACGCCACTGGCTTATTAAAATTTGACATAATTAATACTGTCGATGTGCTATGAAGAGACAATAACCTACAGAAAATTCCAAATTTGTACTTTCATCCCCCGAGAAGATATGAAATAAAATGTGTTCTTTTACACCTTTAAACAGCCTGTATCTCACAAACTAAGAAGGCTAGAGAAAATAAGTTGCATTTGAGTATTTTAAATGGTCCATAACGATCTATCATGCCTTCAATTTACGGTACTTACACCCTGTGTAATCTAAAATGTCTGATCTATGAGAATATTTTTTTAGGGTACTTAAATCCAATCTAAAATTAATTGTCAGTATATACAAAATAATTATTTAATATTTTCTGTATTCTATTATTACTCATTAAATCAATATCTGAGAAATAGAAATGGAATTAAATAGAATGGAAAGACAATGTTTTTATTTAACGTCTATAAACAATATCTTGTCAAGAATTCTCGTTTCTCACGTGTCATGTGTGTATTGTATGTATTTGTGCTCAATTTTGAAAACGGAAAAACATAAGTGGGTACCGACTAATACACATTAAAAATGAACTTACCAGCAAATAAGCTGCAAAAAACCCCGATGCAATTTGCACATTACAACAAAAACAGTTTTTAACTAAAGCCATTTCAACTTTACGAAGCACATATTTTCCCAATGAAACAATTCACATTTTGAACAGCTATATTCACTTAGTTTCGGTCACAGTTCACTAACTTTTTTCGAACGCCCGTTTTTATTTAATGTGCACAAAACGTTACTATTTGATTAAACAATTCTATCATTAAATGATGAGGAGAATTCATCTTCTCACATTCGGAATACTACGAAACATGGGTGAGGCAACGGAGAGTGAGTAATATCTCTGTATATTTGCAACTTTTTGAATATTTTATTCACGTGCGCATTTACTTTCTCTTCAAATATTGCCTCCACTTCCAAGCAAGGTGAACACTTGAAGAAGGATGCGTCAATTGTAGGCAACACTTTATACACCCGATATTTACTGGGCTTATTGTGTTAAATGTTCATTACACTAATTATTGGCAGAATTTTGATCATTTTGTAACTTTTTTTGCATGAGTGTTTATATGCAAAGGTAGTTTCTAATTTCCACTTCGATCCTACGGATTAGAACCGATTTTGAGCAAGCAAAGAAATGAATAGCCCAGAATGATGGAATGTGAGCAATCTTCCCATGGTCATTTAAAATACAAAGGATAATATATAACAATTTCGTATTTTTAAATCGGTACAAAAAAAATGAAATGTAGCAATTTTATGGTTTGTATTCATGGGGCTTTATGGTCATTATCGTTTTAACCAATATCTATGGCTTAAACGTCAAAACTGTTAAAAGTTAAAAGTCAATTGTCGTTTAACAGTGGTCGTCAAGGCAGGTATGATTTTTTTATATTAAATATTTTAGATTTTACCATAATATATAAATTTTAAGCAATAATACTCTCAATAATTAACACTTAATTAATTTTCCAACTTTTTCTCCATGCAATAATCTACTTGCATGGAGTTCAATTCAATTCTAAAAACTATACCCACCGATTACGTAAATGCATATCTAACATCAAGTAGTCTGGTAAAATTCGTACAAAGACAATGTATTGTATATTATTGATTTATTGAATTTAGACACTAATGACAATAGTCATTCGGTGATTTTGTTGTCGATTGTTGAAAATGGCTAACAAAAAAACTGCAATTATGAGTAAAAATTGGTTTACTGCAGTGCCTTTAGACTTCCTAGATGTACTTAGGTATTACATAAATTCATACTAATAGTTATTGTACTTGAAGCTTCACATGACCCCATTGGGGGTTAGTTTTAAATTTTGCTATGTCCAGAATAATAATTAACTACCTGTCTAAACAGAGCATAAAACAATTTTAAGTGCAAGTATTTGCCAATGAAACATATTTACCAAATGATAAACATGTTTTCTTTTTTAGAAATAGGAATAAAATGGCAGACCAAGTGGAAAAAATATCCAGGCCCATGAAATTCCCTTACACCTTCAGTGCTAAACTTGCCCAATTCCCATACAAGCATTATTTCAAGAATCAGTGGGTTTGGAAATACTATGCCATTGCTGTTGTATGCTGCATTCCTGTATTCAATTCCATCAGCAAGTTAGGTGAGTTACTATCTGGTATTTTTTCTGTATAATTTAAGGTAGTTACAATTGTTTATTTTTTAAATTTGTAGATTTTCTTGTCTGTTTAAATACCACTTTACTCTTGTTTGTACTTGATAAATCTAGCTTTCAACTATAAACTGAACTTCTAGTATATTACATTGAGAAGGTTAATATTATGTTTTTAACACATGAGTGATGGTATTTGAATAAAATAATAAGAACAATGTAGGTAATTGAATCCAAATTAATCAGCATAAAATTGTGTTGTTTTACTTATTTTAAAATTATTTTATTTTCAGCCAACTCTCCTGAAAATGTAGCCAAATGGGCAGAAATCCGCAGAAAAGAAGCAGCAGAACATCATCACTAGGTGCATTTTTTCCGAATTTAGTCTGTCAATATTTTGTTTTTGTTTAATTTAATTTCTTTTGAATAAATGTAGGTTACAAACACACATACTTGTTATTTTTAACCACAAGCCCTCATGAAGTTACACATAGAAGGTAATTATAATTTTATGTCATGAATTTAATAAAATTCTATTGAATTATAAGTAGTTACCTACTAATAATGGAAATAAAAGTAAATTACATTACAAGAAAGATGGAAAATGTAGTGGAAACTTCATAGTTTATAGATGGAGCACATTCAAACATCAACAGGCAGTGATATGTGCAGTATTATCAGAACAAACAGTTCCTTTCGCATATCTAGCACAGGTCTGCAAAAAAATATATTTTTTCTGGAGCGGATAATTTTACTTTTTAAAATTTGGTTAATTGACCCTCGAGAAGTCGTACGACACCGTCAAAACTTTGAAGCTACTCCCAGGTTCGTATCTAGATGATTACAAAAAAAACGTCATATTTAATGCCGCCATATTATTATTCATTGGATTTGTCTTATTACTTAGTAATTCCGATATGTCGTCGACCTGATGAGGAGTTGTGTAAATGATACGAATTCATTTTGGTCCTTTGGGGTGAATATGGTGAAAATAGTGTAATGAACATTAAGTCTGCAAAAAGTGGTAAACGTGCTCATTTTGAGTTTAGTGTAGGTACCTATGATTTTGGCCGAAACGAAAAACCACAATCTATAATATCTATCTAAATTTTAATATAATGTTCTAATTTTGTTGTATAATTTAATGAAATGTTTCTTTTTTTTAAACAATATTGTTATTTGGATCTTAAGAAATATATCTTCATAATTCAACTATAGTTCTTTTTATCGTTTTTGATGCGCAACTAAAAATAAGATTTCTCATTATACCTTAATCTTTCCTCTCTCATTTTATGAGAGTGTGTTTGTATGAAGGTATATTGGAGTGAAATTCACCTAAAAGATGTAGGTAAATCCCGAGGAAAGTCTTAGAGACTATAGTAGTAGCTCCTTTAGTCCTATATATTTCCCGGAGGAATTTTAGGATATCTACAGAGTACCTACACCTAAGTCAATTGACGTTATTAAATATTTACGAGTTCCCGATAGCAACATGTAGGTATTTTTGTGATTTATATTTGATTATTAGTGTGTCCTAGTTTTCTTCATTGTTTCATCACATGTACCTACCTCTTTTTGATGTCATCATATGATAATAATATATGTGTCTAATCAAAAGATACTCATCTATCTAAATAAAATGACTCTAATTTGTTGTATTATTTTATCAAGGAAAATGAGAACAATTAGACAGCAATGGTTGCGAGGAAAACTGAAGAACCATATACCTACCAAATAATAATTTGAGTATACAAGGAATAACATACAAGAAATATTTTGATATTTATCAACAAAATAAAGGAGCATTGCTTTCCACAAACCGGTAGTGGCTTGAATAGGTAACTTTTCAAATAGTAATTAGGTACTACACCCAGTGACACCTACGGCCTAACGACTTCGACAATTGCGGAACTAGCCAAACGTTACACCCATGCTCAATCCCTTAAGAGATGGGATGGAATCGAAGGATGCAGTCTTGCCAGGATCACCCTGGGAAGCTGGCGCCGAAGAAATATTTGGCGATGACCAGGAAAAACCTACGTTTAACAGTAGGATTTCTGACTGGTCACTGTCAACTAAGGAAACACGTCCATACTATGGGGCTAGTGGACACACCTCTATGCAGGATGTGTGAACAGGAAGATGAAACTGTAAGGCATGTCTCATGCGAGTGTATATAGTTATCGTCAATAAGAGAGTGTGTGTTCGGTGAGTCTTGGCCTACACCTGACGATATAAAGGAGATGCCTCCTAGTGACCTGTCCACCTTCCTGAGAAGGAGGACAACTCCTCGGGAGGATGTACAATGGGTCACATGTGGCCTAAGTGCTACACACTCACCCTCCCTACTCTACAGATACAGAGATAGGTACTACACACCAATGAGATTCGTTTAAATTTTCTTATATACCTATAGCATGACAATAATAAGCCGGAATGATTCAATTGATATTAACTTCTAAGACGTTCCAGAAAAAAAAACTTTCATTTTTGATGATAGTTCCACTGCGAAACAACCATCCCCTCGCTATAATACCTACTCGACTGGAGTAACTAAATTGATATAATATTGATTTGCAATTGCCTGACTTAAGACTATACAAAATCAAGCCTTATAGACGCTTTCATGAAGACATTGGTAATACCTACATATAAGAATAAAATGGTAAATAAAAACTATGTTATAAACGGCCATTTTGAAAAACAAAATGACGACTCTTTTTGGTTAATAACTATCGATAGAGTTTGTGTTATTGTAAGTGAACCTCCTAGTTCTTTACATGCGGTTGACTGTACTACTTGTGAAGTCAGTAACCCTCAAACCCTCTCAGTAAGTACAATTATGTAGCTAGTGGTTGTGGTTATGTCCACCAATTGACAATAATGACAGTCGTCCTGATGATAAATAAACATTTTTGTGATTTGGTTGTTTTTTATTGATTTAATGAATATTTTTATTATAAACTGTCAGATATAGCTTTTAAAATAGCTGAGGGAAGAAAACAATTATTAAGAAAGCACCAAATTAAATTAACACGATCAAAATAACTGAGAATCACGTGTTGTGCAAATAACGGTTGTTTATTATATCATATTCATCAGGGGGTGCCGTCACGTGGACTTGCCCTATTCAAATAATGATGAGATGGAGGGATAAGAGAAAAGGGCTTAAGTGTCACGGGTTTTCTGTTATTCAGTAAGAAAAGATATTGTAAATAGGCAAGAACGTCATAGCAAAATTAATATAATTATTTCAATGTTATAATATCATTGGAAAAGGAATGGGTGGCACCTTATCTCATTTATTTATTAGGTAGTATTGTGCTCTTTCAGTTCTTATTTTGGACTGATACCTATTCTTTTTTAATGTGAAAACTTCCTCATTTGTAGCAATTGGTTCCTTACCCAAACACGAAAATGTGGACCAATAAACGCATACAATGTTTTCCAATATACAGGGTAACTCCACGTTTACGTCTTCTGACACGCACGTGGTTCTTAATTCTTAATAGTTCATTTTGATTGTGTTCTATTTGGTTTTGACTTAGTGCATTTTTCGACGTTGCTTTCTTTCCTTCTTTTGTGCAAATGTACAGGGCTTCTCATTATATTTCGACCCCCATCACTTATTCTCATTAATTATTGGAATCAAAAAAAAATTTCAAATAAAAGTTGTATTATTTTACCTGTACCGACCAAAAATGTAACAAAAGACTGAGTTTTGTGTACATAGAAAGCATCTTCAATATTTCAAATGGCACATACTGTATTTTAGTTTTGAGTAGCCTTCATTTTGAAATGTCAGTTACATATGGTTACCCTTTTAATTGTAGTACCATCCGTCATTACCGAACAAAACTAATGCTTACAATGTTACATATTTGTAATCAGGAAATGCAGGGCTACTCAAAACTATAAAAAATACAGGGTGTCCCATTTGAAATTTTGAAGATGCATACAAAATTCAGTCGGTTGTCACATTTAAGGTCGGCACAGGTGAATTAATACAACGTTTATTTGAAATTTTTTTGTATTCCCGTAATTCATGAAAATAAATGGGGGTCAAAATATAATGAGAAGCCCCTGTACTTAGCGGTTTCAGTCAAAATTAAAGTTGAAAATTTCATAATCATGCCGAGACGTGATTGTTTTCGGCTTTTTGACCTCTTTTTGAATATTATATCATTATATAGGTTATTATCTACTATAGCTGTCAATTCATGTTCTCCTATTTATTGTGCCAAAATAATTTACCTACTCTCCCATTGGTGTGAACCATTAATGAAAATGTCTAAAAGTATACTTTCAGTAATAATTACTATCACCACCAAACTGAGCAAAAGCTAAGAATTTTAAAAAGCTATAGATTACTACTTTATAGAAAGGATAATTTACGATTTTACATGGAGAATTATCTGTTAGAAAATTAGTTTCTTGTTGTATACCGCATCTGCTGACGACATTAAAACATCAAATTGCTGGACCACTTCCTTCACAATGTTACGATCCAAATCCAAAGGACATTTTACTTTTCAAAGAATTAAGAGTCAACGCATTCAAAAACTCCATTTTGAATGTACGATCAAGTGAGTGGAAAAACTGCTTCCAGAATTGAGTCCAAATTATGCAAAAATGCATTTATGTCTCAATACTTTAAAAACATTATCTAGATTCTTTTTATAGTTCTATATAAATATAAAAAAAATCAACCAAATTACAAATCTAAAATAGGTATGTTCAAATATTTGTTCATCCACAGGGCGAATGTCATTAGTATCAATTTTTCAATTGCTGGACATTCCCATTGGAATATTTTCTCTATTTTTCATATACAGTTACTCTATTTTGAGTTTTAGAAAAGTCCTACACATTTGTGTTCCCTTTTGAATATACCGGTAGGGCTGCAAATGAGAAAATTCTTAAGGTCCATTAAAAAATTTGTGAGGTTAGTATTTTATGTGGAGATGGAAATGACCTTGAATACAATAACCCTAGTAAATTTGGTTATTAGCGGAACTTTCTATTCTATACAAATATTTTTGACCCGATACTCTCATCTTGATCCATTTTCAGCTACACCTCGTATTTCAATAAAATTACTTGTCATATCACACTCTTATGCAATGCCAAACTCGAAACAAAAAATGTACACAGGTTATCGAAAAAATGATAGCTTTTAAACTTAGATTGAGTAATATTATAAATAGAAAACAAGTCTTTCTGTATCATTTTAGGGTTGCTACGAAAATGACGTCTTTAGCAACAGGACAAGGCAATATCATCTCTGGAACTCAAATATCTAGGTGAGTAGGTACCTACAATTTCGAAAACATTAAATATTCTTGTGAATTTAGTATTGTATAATATGAAGTTTGTCCACCTATATTGATGTATCATACAGGTATTTAATGCTATAGTGCTCTAAAATAGGTTACTTATCGCCCATGTCACTTATTACCTATATGAGAAAAGTGAATCCAAAGCGCCCAAAGCGGCCATTTGTAAAAAATGCAATAAATAATAAATATACACCAAAGAAAAGAATAGGATTCGTTGATAAGCTGAATTTATGTAGTAAAATATGAATTGGTTTGAGTCACTTTAAAGTTTTCCCCACTTTCTCCAGCATTGATTAGTGAAAAAATGGTAACCTATCCATACTAGGGCCATTTTCCTTTGAACTAAACTACACAAACCGGACTAACAATACTGTGACGTCACGGTCAACTTTTATGACGTAACGGTTTGTGGAAACTGAATTAAACAAACACCTTAACTCCAATAAGATTACTGTATTCTGTCAAACTATATCAGTGTCTGGTTTGTGTGGTTGTTAACGTTTACGTCATTGTTTGGAATACAATTCAAGGAATATTGTGTGGTTAACTTATAGTTAACCCGGTTTGTGTAGTCAACTTCAAAGAAAAATGGCTTAGGTATACTACAAGGTTCAATTTTGGGTCCATGTCTACAAGAGATTTATTGTTGGTTCTCTCACAAGATGATCAAAAATATTACGTACAAATTCGCTTTATCTTTTATAGAGACATAACTCAACAACTTAAAAATGTGGTAACTGATATCAAAAGGAGCTTACCAAATTTCCTACCCGGCCTGGCGATTGTACAAGTGGGAGACAGAGAGGATTCTAACGTGTATATTCGCATGAAAGTAGAGACTGCTGCTAAAATCGGTATCAAAGCTCAACATATTAAATTGCCTAGAACTATTACTGAATTGGAGGTAAGTATTACCTTTTTTCTCTGCAACAGTATATTTAATTGATTGTCGCCCGAACCGCGGAGGTTATTTTGAAAATTGGTATTGTTTATGTCAGTATCTTTTCAAATTTTTATAGCTCTAATGTGACAGCTAGTGCCCAGGGGCGGCAAGAAGTTTAAATCCGGCCCTGCTAATGTCGTGAGTGTAGTTTTGAGATTATCTTAGGATATATTTCGCTGTTATTTTGGTTTCATATTACAACCTTAGAAGGAATTTTTTAATAAAGGTGAATTAGGTTCGATGGACCTAAAATCATATCACACCCTGTGCTTTAAATTCATTAGGCACTGTTTTGTTTAGTAAGACACAGCAGTGAGAGTAATTGGCAGTTTCAATAAGGTTAATAAAAGTTATCTTGGTCATGAAAAATTTAATTAAATTATTTTGGCATGATAAATTGCTATTTATAATTCGGTGTTGCGAAGTGAAATTCAAAGTTCACACTATTGCTGTTGATAGAATAAATAATTTTTGACAATTTTGTTCGTAAGTTATCGATCAACTTTATTTGAAGTTTGATGATAAAGTATCATCAAAGTTTTCTGTATATTTTTATGATGATGAAATTAAAAACTAGTTGCCTGTTTTTTTGGTTTAGCTGCACAAGTGGTTACTATACAATGGGAGCATTGTAGAACTGCCAATTTTGATATTTTGTTGGAATTATTCGGCGATGTAAATAAAAATAATGACCAGGGAAAGATTACACTTTACCACGATAATACTAGATCCTATACATAGTTGAAATAACTGTTTATTCGAACGACCAGCACGTTAGATTGATGCGTCATCCACCATTTAGCCCTGATTATTTCCCAAATGACTTTTTCAATCAAGGAAGTAAACTAACCATCAACTACATTATATTCACCTGAGTTGATGAGTGTAATCGTGCAGGAGGTCTTATTGCTTTACTAGGTCTACTGTTATCGGAATCCTGCACGGGAAACATAGTATCTCCTTCAGATATTTGATGGTCAACTGAAAGTGTTACTGCATCGTCAACACTAGTCCGTGGATCTTGAAGACAGTGGACCCTTTCGGGGGCTTTTCATTTTCAGCCATAACACGTTGGCCAATTTGCAACATGTCTTACCGGCGTCAACTTGCAACCTCCCGGTAAACGGTAACCGGTGTCCTCTCCGCTTTGACTCAAGAGCGGCAGAAAAAGATCATCACCGGCACGTAGAACTCTTAATAGGTAACGGTATAACCCAGGATCTTTGCCTAAATTAGGATTTTTTGTAACCATCATACAAGGAAGAAGGCTGGTACAGAAACGATTACTTCGGCGCAGTGGCGTAGCGTGCCTTGTCGGGGCCCCGTATAAAAAATTTGTTTGGAGGCCCTTATATGAGGGTAAAGATTTTTCACAGAAGAAAAAAAAATATTGTGAAAAGAAATATTTATTTATCATAACATAATTTAACCATTTTACAAATAAAAATCAAATTTTAAATATTCACTCATGAATAAATATTTTGGCTAGAGCAAATGTGCTGCCATCTGTAGTTGTCATGATATATTAAGAGAGAAAATTGAGCAGAAATCTATCAATTTTGAGGCGGTAAATTTAAAACTTCTGCCCATTTCATTTTTTTCTAAATCATGTTTTGAAACCTCTCAAGCATAAAGTAACAATTTTACTTTTGAAAGCACGCTTAAGGCGGGAAAAAAAGTAATTGCTTTATAGAATTTTGTCATTTGTGAAATAAAATAAATTAGAAAGTTTTTATTTTTTTCCTTACACACTTTGGGGGCCCCCGTGGCCCGGGGGCCCCGTATAATTGATACGGCAGATACGGCGGTAGCTACGCCCCTGCTTCGGCGCCAACTTATTTTTTATTATCCTCTTAACAAGTAAAAAGAGTACATTGATGAAGTCAGATCATCGATAAGGCATCTTGACGTTATTTCATATTAAAACGAAAGCATTTGAACATCTTTTATGCACCTGGCTGGAGAGTCAACTCCAAACTTTCAAAACACAAAACTTTTTAGTAACATTCAAGAATAACTATGCTATATTAGCGGTCAAGACACGAAGTTTTATCACATTTTTCTTAGTGAGCATTCACAGTTAGTGGAAGACTTTTCTTAACACATCTTCTCCGCTACACGGTTAATAGAATAATCTTAACACATCTTATCTGCTGGACAGTTAATGGAAGACTCTTAACACATCTTCTCTGCTGGACAGTTAATAGAAGACTCAAAAAATAGCGCCAGAAAAGAAAATATCCGGTTATAAACATAAATCTTAGCACAAAGGGTAGGGACGTGTGCAATTTGAAAACAATTTTGTTTTCATTTTCACATTTTTTTAGAACGGCGGAACTTAGAAAAGGAGTTTTAGCGATATTCGTTTTATAGACAAAGGCGTAGAAAAAGGGTTAGAAAAGAAATTACTTGGAAGTTAATGATAGAAGTAGATACAAAAAATAACGATAGATATTCTATCGTTACAAATGATCGAATAGAAGGAAGACTTTAGGCAGTACCTGCTACCATTGATTGATCTGAAGATTACGAGACAAGAGCTATATCAAATCGTTTTCCATATAATACCATTGTACCACTGGACATTTCCACGAGGACTGTTTGGAGTAGTTCTTCTCGTAGCGACTATCAAGATAGTGACTATCACGGAACATAAAGGAGGAATCTTGATCAGTGTGGATGTGAGGTGTACCGATACCGATTTTGGTCAAGTTTGGACGTGCCAGACTAATTTTATTCGAAGGAGGAATAAAAAATGAAAATAATGACGTTTGATTTTTTCTTATAACTTGTACAGAAAATTTGTTGATGTAATAAGTAAGCTGAAAAATTATGCTTGGTTTGTGTAGATC
>CAJUYH010009571.1:0-13541 GCA_910591685.1 Galerucella tenella
CTTCTTTGTTTAGAGCTATTTCTAACACATCCTCAATCTTCTTGGATGGACTCTCGTCACACAAGCGGTCAAGTATTGGTTCTGGCCTCATGCCTGTTACAAATTTTTCTTGCACTCGGTACATCAATTTGTCAGCAAAATCACATTGTGAGGCAGCATTTTTAACTTTCAACTACCAGTCATTAACAGACTCTTGTCCCTGTCTTAAGGAATCAAACACAATTCTCCTGCGATAGACTGACAACCTTGGTTTAAAATGTGTACTTAATGATTGCATCAAGACATTAAATTCTTTTCTATTGGGCTTCTCGGGGCTACACAAATCTCTTAATACCTTGTAGACCTCCTCGCTTAATAGGGTAAGCAAAACAGCAACTTTCCTTGTGCCTTCTACAATATTTGCCGTAAAAAACTGCTCCAGGCGCTCTTCAAAAACTTCAAAATCGTCGCCCTGCTTAAATACTACCAGTGCCGAAACGCTCCCGGTATTCACCACTGTAATGGTCGGGACCACTACATTTTCTGGATTATTCAGCGGCATGGCTTGCTTTCGATCTTGGTTTTCCGTAAAAATACACAATGATATGTGCTAATAACAACGTTCACAGTTTCCTCGTCGCCAAATAATTGTAATGTCGGCGAATAAGACATCGATGAATACTTTTATTTATTTTATTTGCCTCAAAATTATACCCGCAAATTAAGTGCCACAATAACCTCCAAAACACCAAGCAAGAATGCCTCATGACAAGTGACCTATACATGACATTTATGAGAGAGAGTATGTTCCGTAATTTTAAGTTTGCATTCGCAGACTTACGATACCACAAGTTTGAAGTGCAAATGCTTGATTCTTCCGAGAAAAATTTGAAATCGTCACAATTGATATTTAGTACCAGTTAATTTAAGACTGAAATTATTATAGGCGATTACTTAACTTCCTTTTTACCGTAAAGGATTTCTTGGTGAATATCAGCTAATACCTAGTTTTGCAAGGTTTATTAACTTATTTCTCTCCACTTACATATTTAAATAAATGTTGATATAATAACCAATCCCATTGAAACTGGATAATTATAAAGCACAATACTATTTATCAAGCCAATAGATAGTAGAAAAACTCCAATTTTTGAAGTTTCTCCCCTATTACAATAGGATCTTGTTTTATAATTTGTTTACTTAATTTAATACAACAGCCCCTCTACAAAGGCTCTTTCATCCTTTTTCTATTTATATTTTATGTTAATTCCAAACCAGTAGGTACAGCAACTTTTAAATCGACATTCGATTATTATCTCAACATCGTATTTTTGTTTCAGAATTTTTTTATCTAAAATATTTAAAGAGTTAGACGCCAACTTTCCGGTTTGTTTTGACGGTGGTTTTTTCGAACGCCGGACTGTCGATTGCGTAATGCCATTTGAAATTTTAATCGGTCATTAATAAAAGCACCGAATATTAACAAAGACTAGTTTATGTACGGTGGTAAAAGGCACAGATAACCTTCTGGGTAAAAGGTACAAGTAGAGCAGTTACAACTATGTATCTCACTATGATAAGAAATTACTGTTTAGATGAGTTATATGGAATATTTTCATAATTTGAAAGAAGTGCAGGTTAACAAATTTTGTAATCACCAATTTCGACTTCTGTTTAATGGGCAGTATAGGCTCAAATCTCAAAGCAAATATGTTGATTGGAAGCTTACAGATATTGTTCCACCTTGTGCAGCGTTGTTTCGAATATAAATGTCACAGAGTTCAACAAAAAAGTTGAGCAAATATTATGACACTCATTTGACCTTGCGGCAATTGACGTCGGGAAAACTTCAGTCTGCTTGGGTCTTGCCAGTCCTTTCTGTAAGGTATTTCTACCTTATATTTAGGACTGGGGAGAAGTTTAGTGGCCATATAGTCCGTCTTCATATCTAAGATGGCTCCACTTATGATGTCCTTAATGGGTATGTGTCCTGATCCAATATTTTGTTGCTCAGGTTATTTTGCAGCTTAAATAGTCCCATCCTTGCTCCCCCCATTATCACGAGGTGTAATGGAGGGAGGCCAAATAAGGCTTCTAGTGCTGCCGTTGGCGTACTTCTCATGCATCCTGCAATACTGAGACAAGCAAATCTTTGCACCTTGCCTAGTCCCATCATTGAATTCTTTTGTGTCGTCTTTGTCCACCATACCAAAGACGCATATGTTATTATGGGTTTAACCACTTCACTGTATATTGTGTATATCCAGTGTATCACTCGCGGACTCAACCCCCATGCTTTCCCACCAGTTCGCCTTGCCATCATCAATGTGGTTTCCGATCTTGTTGCTACTTGCTTGGTTTATGTTAATCTTGAGTCAATAATCACCCCGAAATATTTGACATCCATAACCACGTACGTTGAAAGGATAGTGCTCCCAATCCCACTAGCTCTTTTCTTTTGGTATAGGGTCCTATGTTTGATTTGGTGGGGCATATTTAAAACCACTTCTTCCGTCCATTTTGTTACTATGTTTAGAACCTGTTGCATGCGCTCTCTGACCGTAGTATTGAATTTGCCTTGTGATATGATGACCAGATCGTTCTCATATCCTTAGACAGTATGGTGTTCCTTTTTGAGTCTCCTTAAAGTCCGGCCATTACAAGGTTCCATATTAGAGGAGACAGGACTCCTCTTTGAGGACACCCCCTTGAAACCAAGGATGATATTGTCTCACCCATCAAGGTTAAAAAGATCGTTCGGTCTTTCAGCATACAATCTATCCATCCTCCTCTAATGTGCATGTCTACCAGTTTTCCAATGTCTTCAGTACAACTGACATCAGACTTATGGGTCCTAGAAACTTTGCTTTATTGTCACCTATTTTACCAGGTTTAGGAATAAATACCACCCTAACATTTCTCCAGACCTTTGGTATGTACCCTAGTCCCATGCTTGCTCTAAGGATCGTACACAGTGCTGAGTATATTGCCGTTTTATTTTGCTTTGATTCACCACTTCCCTAGATACTTCCCAACTTTTCTCGTTTATCCGTTTTGGAGTCTTCGAGACTATATGCTGTTAGGTATTTAATGGTTCATCACTTATTTTGCACTCTGGAAAATGTACTTCGAGAAGTTGGAGAGTTTTCTATCTCCCATCTCTTGTCTCTAATATCTCTTGTATCTTATGGAGTCTAGCACATTCGAAGGTCTGTTCTACCTCTTCACAGTCTTTCCTCCATGAGCCTCTCTTAGCAATCCTCAGAGCCTTGTTATATGACGTCAGAGTTTTGTTATATGACGTCTTTGCTTGCCTTATTGAAGAGCTTTCGCCCTTGAAATTGCAAAGTCATTATTCCACTAGAGCACATTCCTGTTGGTTCTCCTTGTAGTTTCGGGGCAGTTGCGATTGAATGTAGGCACAATAGCTTCTTGGAATTCCTCCGCAGCTAGGTCTAGATCCACAATATTTCTTACCGTCTCTCTCACCCTTTGGATTCAAAGCCTAGGTCCGCTTGATAGGCCTCCCAGTTAGCTTTCCTTGTGTTCCGGTAAGTTTCAGTTTCAGTGCTAAAACCTGTTAATGTATAACTTATGTATCTGTGGTCTGAACACCTCATCAGTCACATAAAATATTTCACCAAAACTACCCATGAAGGTAGTTGTAATTGTTATATCTAGTACATTTCTATCCGTTGTTGCGAAGGTCGGTCTATTTCCTACATTTAATGTGTCCAAATTATTTTCCATGATAAATTGTAGTAAAGACTCACAACTTTGGTTGGCGTTTGTACTTCCCCAGGTTCTGTGATGTTCATTCCCATCTCCCCCAATGATCAGATGCGATCCATTGCCTCGACATCCACTCACTAGCTCCTTCACTTCCCTGGATGCGGATGGTGGTTGTTCAGAAGCATCTCCTGGTAGGTAGACCGATCCGAGAATAATCTCCCTCAGTCCCACATCGGAGATGAATCTTACTTTGACCGTTGTTAGGTCAAAAATTATTTAAAGGCATCATTCCTCACTATTATGTAAGTTCTAGGTACTTGGGAAGACCTATTGTAAACTAATTTCCCTCCTTTCCCTCACAAACCTATGATTTTCCCTTAATTACCCAAGGTTCTTATATGAGGGCCACATCGTATTCCCTCATTACTTTCATAAGGATTGCTGATGCAGCCTTACTGTGCTGGAGGTTCGCTTGTATTATTCGAACCCCCGCCACCTGGTCCTCTTAAAACTCGGAAGACCACCCTTCCGAGACTGCAATTTGCTCGTAAGCCCATTGTCTCTAGAGCCCTAAAAGAAGCCTCATTGATGAAGAAGGTCCGCGTTTGCCCCTTCTCATCGTCCTTTCTTCCCTTGAGGGTCCATTCCCCCGCTTTAAGGCTATCATTTTGACTAGCCAGACGGTCCTTCAGAATGGACTCTCTTCCCTCATGGCACCTGGGACGTGCACGAGGACCAGGTGCTTTCTGGGGAGGTCTGATGATCCAACAACTGTCAGCACCTTCCCAGAGCTCGCCCAGGCCCTCCACCGCGTTCCTGAGCCATTCCTTTGTGTACTCATTCCCACAGGTCATCCAGAGGGCCCCTGAGTAGAATGGAATGGAATGTACCTACGTTGGAATTGGAGTCGGCTTACGGTTTCGGTTTCTCCAGAGGTGTCAAACACGGCCTCCTCCAAACGGTTTTGAATCAGTCCTGCCTGTTCCTGATTCAGAGTATTTTCTGGATGGCGTCTGTTTTAGGCTCTATTCTATTATATTATATATTCTATTATACAAGTAACCTTACATCAGTTCTGAAAAACTGCAATTTTCATATGTACGCCGCTCAATTATACCACTTTTTTGACCCTTTATTAATATTAATTGCAGAATCAGAGAAAATTATTAATGAGGATGTTAACGCGTTGGTGGAGCTTTCTTCAAAACACGATCTAATGATAAATCAAGATCAACAATAGCGTAACAGCGTCTACAGCGTCCGCAAAAAACTTGGGCTTTTATTTAGATGAGAAACTCAAATTCGATCACCATACATTTCATATTAGCTCTGTCGCTAGCGAATTATTGTGACTACGTCTATGGTCCCAGCCTTATAAGTGTCGAACAGAGAAGATTACAAAAACTGCTAAACTTTTGTCTAAGGCTTACCTATGGAATTAGAAAATTTAGTAAAATATCACACACCCTGAAAATAGCAAACAGGATGAACATGGAGAATCAGAAGGGTTCATGCACTATACCTATTTCATAAAGTTATAGCAGCACTGAGGTCTCCATATCTCTACAACAAAATCTCTTTTCGGACAGATGTTCACAATGTGAACATTCGTCGAAAACATCTAATTAACATTCCTAAACATCGAACAACTCAATTTGAAAATTCTTCTACTTATCAGATCACGAAACACTATAACCTTCTACCCGACGAATTGAAAGAATTGCCCATCTCAGTATTCAAAAAAAGAGTAACCAAATTTATTTTCAACGACCAATGTATAAATATATCCTAAAACCATACTTTTGTTTCATATAATGTAGGACTTGAAGTGTATGGTCTAGTTAGATTTTAGTTATGTTCCTTTTTCTCTTTTCTCTGTTCAACGATTGCACGGTGGAGGGCGAATCTGTATGTTGTCATATCAGTTTCCATCTTGGTGATTTTAAAGTCGGAGCGCATAATTAATGAGTTTAGCTCAATAGTCTACTTCATGCGCTTCCTGGGCTTTCCGGCTTTTGTGGTCGTGGATGTGCCTAATTGTGTCACTCCAGAAACAACATAAGCCAGTGGATGAGGATCAATGTTGTTTTCCTCATGATTGTGGCTCACAGTAGCCCTACTTGGTGTCACGCTGCACCTACCGCTAGCCGAGGAAGAAGTTGAATCATTTCTCGAACAAGTCCTTCTAGCATTAACTTGAACGCGACCTGACGATTTCTGAGATTTAAAGTCCCGGAATTTACAATCGAATTATAACTATCCCCAGAATCCTTGGAGCAAACAGCCAATGTACTGAGTACACTAGCAGTATGGGATTCTGAGCATTCCGCTCTACCCACCTGGGGTAATCTAGTTTCACAATTCAACATCGTGATTGATGCATTTTAGACCTACTACCAGGTGACGATTCAGCCGCTCCATTCATGGAGAACAGACGATGTCGGAGTACCACTCCTTACATGGAGTCCGTCGTGTCCTAAAACTTACTGCTTTGGCTCGATCCGAGGTATTTTATTTCCCCCATACCTTCTATATCTAAAAGGCCTTTCCCTATCCACCACCTGGGGAAGCGCCCGATAGCAGGGGAATAAATATATATAAATTACGTGTCACGTGTTTGTCCACGATAGACTCCTGAACTACTATACCGATATTAATCAAATTTGTACACCGTGTGCAGTTTGATCCAACTTGAAAGATAGGATAGCTTACATCTCAATTTATGATCGCAATATTATTTCATTGCAAATTATTTGTCTTTAACTGTTAGCTCCAAACGATTCTAACAGATGGCGACACCTGTTGACAGCCTACTAGATGGGACGTGGGCAGTGGTTCCTTCAAATTTAGTGGTAAACAAGCGACAAAAGATCTACTACGTATTAATATTCAAATTGATATCAAGGACTGGAGTTTGTCACAAAATCTATATTTTTGAAGAAAAAAAATGTGGTTTCATTTATAATTAATGCGTCTGTGTCATCAACTACATTATTACCTCTTTGAGTTATTCGTTTTTTATTGCTGCAATTGTTATCAGTAATTATTGTTTCATTTATTTCCAGATTCAAGCCACATAGTAGACTGTAAATTAAAACTAATATTAGGATTAATATGGACGTTAATTTTACATTATTCAATATCCTTGCCGATGTGGGAGGGAGAAGACGACTTACACACTGGTGGTGCGGAACCTACACCAAAACAAAGGTAGGCAAACAAGTGTAAAATGATTTATTTTAGTGAAATGTTCTACGTTGTCCTATGATGGACGGTTGAGGATGCTGATAATAATATAAGGATACCTAGTTTGAAATCAGCAACGAAAAATTCACCAACAGCTCATAAAATTAGTTGTTATTTTGTTTTAAATTAGTATTTCTGAACAAAACGGAAAGTCGAATAACCTTTTTCTGTAGTAACACAGTAACAGCAACAAACATATTCCTATAATAACAAGATTTCTCTGAAATTGGCAGGTCATATATTGATGATGATCAGAATACCATTTTCTCAAATGCTTCTAGACTCCGTTTCACATAAGAAGAACCCACTAGAGTCGAGAAGCTGCAGTCGTATGCGCAAAGAAGCTGCACATAACAATATTTGAACATCAATATCGGTCAATGCCTTAGGCATTAGGCTTTGACCGAAATTGATTTTCAGATATTGTTATGTGCAGCTTATTCGCGCATACGACTGCAACTTCTAGACTTTAGTGGGTTCTTATTATGTAAAACGGAGTCTAAGATAGCAATATATTTTCTATGACAATATTGCTATTTGTGAACTGAATTGCACTGAATATATGCCCAAATTATCAATTTCATTGAAGGCACCATGAATGCTTGGTTATTTTTGTGATGAAAATAATTTATTGTTTGGGTTTAAAATTGAAATTAAGTGGTGGAAGCTAAATATTTTATTCATCCATCCTCTTGTTGCTAGTGCTCTTATTATATCAAACTCCATCAAACACCATATAGTATCAACATCCTATAGAATAGTAATGCAAACAAAACTAAACTTTTACCTATCAGTTTTTTAAATATATTGATTCAGTTTTTATATATTCTCACAGGCTGATGAACTGGATTCAAACAAAACTTCCAGAACTTCCTATAAAAAATTTCACCACAGACTGGAACGATGGCAAAGCTGTAGGAGCCTTGGTTGATGCAGTAGCTCCTGGATTGTGTCCTGATTGGCCTGTAAGTATTGATAAACTATTCCCTAACTATAAGTTTATGTATGGCCTTCCCTTCTTTTGATGAGCACATTCGATTTTTTTTTTCTTTATATTTCTCGTAGTCTTGCTCTTCTTATCAAAAAAAGCCATTATTTTCTTTTAATTCTATAACTACGGATGTGTTTCTATTAAGCTTTTCTTCTACTTTCGTCAGCTGTCGATTTATCTGCTTATATGTTGCTGTTTTACTCCATAGCTGATTTTTGGCGTCTCGAACAGTGTTGTCAAGAAGTTACTATATTCACCCTTAGACCAGTTTTTTTTAATTGACCTAAACTGTATGAATTTTGGTTTTATTCACACACACCTACACTCACGGCATCGTTATGTATTGGTGTAATTTTCTAAATGTATGTTTTTGTTTTTCTAACTCTACCACAATTCTACGATGAGAGTACATTGCTATTTACTAATTTGCCAGGACCGCAATTCGAGAAAGATATAATTCACGAAAATTAAACCGAGAAAATATTGGCTTAACTTAATTCATTTGCTACTAATATGTTGTTTTTTTATAGGACTGGGATTCGCGAGAAGGAGTCAAAAATGCCTCCGAGGCTATGAATCTAGCCGATGATTGGTTGAATATTCCTCAACTCATTAAACCTGAAGAATTGGTCAATCCAAATATTGATGAACAGTCCATGATGACATATTTATCACAATATCCAAATGCTAAAATTAAACCTGGTGCGCCTTTGAGACCAAGAACAGATCCAAATAAGTAAGTTCGAATAAATAATGTAGACAAGGTCGTGTTCGCGTTCGCTTAACAATAACACTTAATCAAGAAAATAGAGCCTATGATTGCTTGATATTACGAATTAGTTACATTTCTGCTTTTCTATTATCGATATATACTTAAATGCCTGGAATGCAGTTGGTAAGTCTACACCACGTTATTAGGTGATAACAAATACTATAATATATGGCGTGCCGTTTTGGTTAAACGATAAAAAAGCAAAACAAAAATATATTTCCTTTCAAAAAGTTTAATTCCCCAATCAACATGTTATGTATTTCATAATTTTAATACACGTACTGGCCATTAGCACTAGGTACAATACATACAATATGATGGTTTTATATATGTAAGATTAGACAATAAATGAAAAGGAAGTAATTAAATTTTGTTCAGTAGATTTTCTTCTTCCAGGAATTGGATTACTATAGTTATTTGGCTCGGGCAGGTTGAAATTTCTTTTAAAATTGTTTCCATTCCCATCTGTTGACTACGTTTGGAATATAAGTGGCAGTCTACTAGTATGTGTTCAACTTTTAATGGGGAATGGCAATATCAGCAGTTATGTTGGAGTGCAGAGCTCATTAAGTGAAAACATAAGATATGGCCACAAAAAGCCCAAAGGGCTAAGTATGTATTGATTGTAATTGAAAAATGGACTTTTGATTATCAACAATATAATATTAATAATGATTAAACGCTAGTTCCTTAATATGCTTCTTTCATTGGTAATAGAGTAATAGAGATGGAGGAGATGAAAGTTTACCAAGCACCTCTAATAATGTAACTGTTATTTCTTATACTTCTTATAAATACAAGTACAAGTAGGTCGTAGGTAAAGTATAGTATGTAACTCGTGCTGTAAAACATTTTACGCACCTCAATACATAATAGATATTGAATTTCTATTATGTAGGTATTTCATAATTTTAATTCTTGAATTTCCATTATGTATTTCATAATTTTAAATCGGCAATTTTTATAAAGTTTTTCATAACGAAAATAGGTGTATTAAAAGTATGAAATATATTATTTCGATCTATTAACAGAATAATCACGAAATTGAAAATTTAAAAAAATATATATATTTATTTCTCCGTTTTTTGAAGGATGTTATTGAATACCAAAACGGCTCGCCATACTATAAAATTTTTTGGAACTATTGGTACCTAAATGTTGAAATGTTATTTATTTGCCACTAGTTTCTCAGATTTCCCTTAACGTAAATCTAGAAACCACTAAACAAAGTTGTAAATTTCCTTGAATATTAAAACAGCTGTGAATACTTGATCATCATTGGTTGAAGATATATCACAATTTAATAAATCAAAATTTAAAATATATACAAGTGATTGTTTAGTGGAATATATATTGTTAGTGACAGAGATATGTGCTTTATTATTTCTTCTAATTATTATTTTTCTGCATAGAGTAAGAATATACGGTCCTGGAATAAAACCCACTGGAGTCGTAGTAGGCGCTCCAGCTATCTTTACTGTAGAAACCTTCTCAGCAGGACGAGGTGATGTAGAAGTGATCGTCGAAAATCCTCGAGGCCAACGACAACACGCCGAGGTAAAATTCAATGACGACAAAAATTTGACGTACCAAGTTACATACAGTCCACAATGTGAAGGTACTCATAAGATACATGTCAAATTTTCTGGAAAACTCACATCAAAAAGTCCATATTGTGTGGAGGTTGAGGGATTTGCAGGTGATGCATCGAAAGTTACCGCTTCAGGACCTGGATTGCATCAAGATGGTGTCCATGTTAACAAACCAACCTATTTTGACATTTTCACTAAAAGTAAGGTTATAGGTTACTAAAAAACATTATTTCAACAAACCATGATAAACGGAGATCAATAAAATATCGCTTGAAATTTACTTATAAAACATTAATTGAAGAACATCACATGACAATTAGGATAAACCACTTTATTTCAAGGCACTTTTTCACAAAGAATTCGGGAATTACCACAGTATAAAATGTTTTAAATACTCTCTCAAATAATTATCAGGTATTGCGCTTCTTTGCAGGAATTCTTATTATACACAGTCAACTACAGAAACATATCCATGAATTGAGGATAATTGATATGCTTATTTGTCGGATATGAATCGATAGATGAAACATATAAGTATTATAGAGAGCCTCACAAACTCTTTTGCGAAGATCATTCAGTTGTCCAAAACTCAAAGATTTATTTTCTAAAATGCATAGCATTTAGGGTGGATTAGTAACACTTCTTGAAAACAAGCTAATTGAATTATCTCCATTTAAATCCACACTGAATATGATATGGTTTAAAGTTTCATAAATTAATCGTAAATAAAAAAGAGTATTTGCAAGTGCAAGTGATAATAGAAACAGTATAAGTTAAAATAACTATTTGGAGGTTGGAATTTTGAACTTTTCACATCTTATCATGTGATTGGATAGTTAATGTTTGTTTTTTTTAGATGCAGGAAATGGCATCCCTGAAGTAATAATCCTCGATCCTTCCGAAAACAAAACCACCGTACCTGTCAAACTACAACAAACATCTTTAGATGTTTGGCGTTGCGGTTACGTTTCTCCATTTCTTGGTTTACATTCCGTTAATATATTTTTTGCTGGCAAACCCATTCTAAACAGTCCTGTCGGGGTTAGAGTATGTCCCGTGGCAGACGCCAGAAAAGTAAAAGCCAGCGGTCGTGGTCTACAACCCAATGGTATCAGAGTGAAAGATGAAGCTGATTTTAAGATTCATACTGAAGGGGCCGGTGAGGGTGTGCCTGAGGTTCAGATTGTTAGTTCAGACGGTATATATCAAAACTGTACAATTGAAAAAGTGGATGAGCATACATATCGTGCAGTTTATGTACCAGTTAGACAGGGTAAATATTTTGTGACAATTAAATTCGGAGGAAACGAAATCTACAAGTCCCCATTTGAGGTTAATATCAGTCCTTATAAGGAAACAGTTATAGGCGTTTATGGACCTGGTTTAGTAGGCGGCGTGGTTAACTCTGCGGCCCTTTTCACTGTGGAAACAAATGGTGAAACGGGCGCTTTGGGTTTCAGTATACAAGGTCCTTCTCAAGCTAAAATAGAATGCCACGACAACGGTGACGGTTCGGCTGATGTTAAATATTATCCAACAGCACCTGGTGAATACGCTGTACATATTTTATGTGACAATGAAGACATTCCTGGTAGTCCTTATATTGCTCAAATAGTGCCAAGTACTGATTACTTTCCTGAGAGAGTTAAAGTTAGTGGACCTGGTGTTCAACCAAATGGGGTTCAATCAAATATTCCCGTTAAATTTACTGTAGATACGAGGGAAGCAGGAACTGCGCCACTAGATGTTAAGGTGAGCATTATTCTGCACTAGTGAACTACTTACGCTATTTCTTATTACGCATTCCAAAACGTCCTTTTGGACCACAAAGCTATACTGAATCAATACATTGTGAAGCAGATTTGTAGATGATACAAAAACTTTGGAAACAAAAGTAAAATTAATGTGAATCTGTAGGTCATTATGTAATTCCTTCAATGCAATTTTTTAGTTCAACAAGCTTCACTGGGCTCACCGTTTTTAAATACCTACAATAAAATGAACTGCGATGTCATCAGATCTACACTTTATTTCACGGTTTTGGCGTTTCAATAATAATAATAGCAATAAGTCTACTCCACTACTCCTCGTTTTCTACTTCTACTTCTACTTATCACTGGTAAACGTAACAACCAAATCGCTTATGAATCTTAAGAAATCCGTAGTTAATTAGTTCAGGCTTATGCAAAGATAGTTCAATTGGTTCTACTGGCTTCATAAATCATTTGAAGAATATCTTATTTTTAAAAATGCCTTCCATCCAATTTTAATGATTTATACATTTTTAAGGTTTGTGATGCAAATTTGAATAACGTAAAACTGGAGCTAGTGCAAAAAGAGGATACTTCATTCGAAGGTACCTATATACCAACGTCAACCAACAGGCATATTGTACAAGTTAACTATGGAGGGGTGGCTGTGAAAAATTCTCCGTTCAGAATTTTCGTTGGTGAGCCTGTGGATGCCTCTAAAGTACAATGTTTTGGACCTGGCATCCAAGATGGCGTTAAGGCGAATACTCCAACTCATTTCAATATTGATGCAAGGTAATTACTGTCCTTGACAATAACGTTTAAAAGTATTGTATTGTGTTTTTTTTTTGTGTCTGTCCCAATGGAGTTGATAGCAAGGATCGGGGGCTCGGACCATAAAATAGTTGTGAACCATTTATTACCTATTATTGTTATTTGACCGACTACCTACCGGGTGACCTGGTCATGATTTTTTCTTTTTTGAGACACCCGACCTCCGTTTTCCGTTTATTATAGGTTTTCTGTGCTATCAACTACTTTAAAACGAACTTTAATTGATAATTATAGATCTGTTCAATCCTTTCCTGTTAATCTAATGAGACGACCTAGTTTTTCTCTACTTCTCTTTGTATAACCAGAAAATCGTCGGTTTCGCTTCATAGTAGCTTACGCAATTACTCATATGATTTATCAACTTTAATTTCTCGCCTAGGCCATCTTTCATAAAATATGTAAAAAAACTATCTACTCGCGCGCTTCACCTTTGAACAAACGTTCTGTTCCACTACGTTGATATGTATAGCCGGAGAGCCAGAGCCAAAAAAACTGTTTCAATTTCTAAAGGCTGGTTTTTTGTTAAATCGTTGTAGCCGATGGGTACACAAACATGCTCCGGTCAGTCAAGCGTGCCGTAGAACAGGTGGCTCAGGTGCGATATTAAAGGTGTATCATTTGACGGGTGAACAAAATGAATTTCT
>CAJUYH010009572.1:0-13540 GCA_910591685.1 Galerucella tenella
GATTGTCAGCAAATTTTGGATATGGAATACAAAAGACTATCACATTATCAACCTCCTATTGCATCTTGTCGGGAAAGAATCATATTTAATGTTCACATTGATTGATTTGTTGTAATTTCGGACGCACCTTTGTAATTACAGTTTATTTATCAACAACTGAAAAGATTTTGCCAAAAAATATAAATATCTGCCAATTTGACGCGTTGGTTTTTCTTTGGGAATCGAGATAAAACGTCAACTGATGAACTTGAAAAAATATATTTGAACTTTTTTACTTTGTGAACCCTTCTCTTTCGCTACCACTGCTTCAAATAAATATAATTGAACTAAATGTCTGTTTATTACGATGTTGGAAATAATTCAGTGTATTTTTGTATAAAAAAAGCAAAATAATGCGATTTTCATTTGAGTTATGTGCACCAAAAATGCAAGCTTTTGCATTTAATTCCAGGAAGCCGCCGCCCAATAGCAATCTCGAATAGAAGGTATAAATACCTCTAACTATACGATAATAGACACTTCTGATTCAACTTCTGTTCTAAAGGTTTTAATTGTTAATTTATTATCTAATATTTGTATTGTACTAAATATAATAAATTTTAAGTGTAAAAATAAATTGTTTTTAAAAAATAACTTTTCAATACGAAAGTTATATCTGGCGCAGTCAGTAGGATTCGTGCGGGTTGTGGAAAGACTTTCGCATAGTGTCGGTTGAACTATCCATAATCTTGGTGTTTCAACATCGAAGTGCGGATCCTGAAGAACCTACCCCTTGGAGGAGCTGTTCTGGTACCCTTGAAGAAGTTGTCGGAAGTCGAGAAGAAACTCCAGTGCTTCAGATTATCACTGTAAGTGCCAAGTTTCTTTTGCCTTTCCTTACCTTTTATTTAGAGTATAGGAGAGATATTGTGTTAAGTACGTGCTCAATAATTTGAGAATTTCATTATACATTATACATAAATTGCAGTGGAAACAATTTATGGAACCAATTTATGGAAGCAATTTATGGAAACAATCAGTGGAAATAATTTATGAAAATAATATTTATTCATACTAGATTGAATGAACGATTTAGAAAGCTTAATAGAGCAAATTAAAGATTTAAATATTGAAAAATCCTCAATATCTAATAATTTTGAGAATCTAGATTTATCTAATAATTTAAAAATGGCTACTACAAGTACCAAAACACCAGTCGCAATTAATTGGGATCTTTTCAAATTAAAATTAGAAAACATCAAACCATATGATGGTAATTGTAATACTCTTAATAAATTTATTGCTCGTTGTGAACGACTAATTGCAACCTACGGTGCATATGAGGAGCCTGCGGTAGATGCTCACATCCTAGAATGTATTCAGGAAAAATTAACGGGAAAAGCGGAAGCTATGGTTGGTAATAGAATGGAACTTGATACATGGCAAAAAATTAAAGACGCATTAAGACAATGTTTTTCCGATAGGAGAGATTTAGATTGTATATTACAAGAATTAACAAGAACCAGACCATTTAGAAATGAAAATTTGATTGATTTTGGTGCTAGGTTACAATTGTTAAAAAGTAAAGTAATTCAAAGAATTAGTAATGATTCAACTTTCAACGAAAACGACATACGATGTCATATAGATCATTGCGACAAAACAGCGCTTAATACGTTTATTGCTGGATGTACTGGCATCCTAAAAAATAATATGCATCTTAAAAAGCCAAATTCTTTGGAAGATGCTATGGCATATGTCGATGAATATGAAAACTTTGAAAGATTATACGGTCAATTAAATGAACCTAGAAATCAACCATTCAGAAATAATTCTAAGCCCCAAACTTATCAAACGCAAGGTAATAACTTTAACTATCCAAGGAACAATAATCAAAATTTATATAATAATAATAATAATAATAATTATCAAAGGCCATATTTTCCAAGTCAAAGTAATAATAATAATTATCAAAGGCCATATTTTCCAAGTCAAAATAATAATAATAATTATCAAAGGCCATATTTTCCAAGTCAACCCATCAATATACAACCACGGCCTCAGCCTCCTAGAAATTACCCAACTAACGCTCAAGTATTCGGACAACCACGTAATGTGTTTAAACCTAACCCAATACCTGCTAACAAATTACCTAAACCCGAGCCAATGTCAACAACTTCGAGGAATTTCTCGTATAATACTAAAACTACTCATAATAATAATAATACAAATAGACATCAAAATAATAATCACTATTTCCGAAATAATGGCCAAAAACCAAATTTCGTAGCTGAAGAGTTGTACGAAAACGAAATCGATGAAGGTGATCAAATCGATGATCATGAAGAAGTCGAAGATGATAATTTTGTTCACTCTGTAAAAGACGATACAGAACATAATACAAATTTTTACCTAAAGCCTCTGAAAAGAAATCGGAGATAATAGAAGTAAATATAGCATCAGATAACCCACTTCCATATATAGAAATTAAAACCCCAAACTTAAAGCTTCTCATTGATACAGGCAGTACACGATCTTTAATTAGGCCATCAGTTGCAGAACAATGGTATTCTAACTGCATTTATCAGTCTAACGTTGATATCAAAACCTCGCTTGTCAGCAAACGCATTAGATATCAAGCTGAAATACCAGCATTCAAAGAATTCAATTTCAAAGGTAATATAAACTTTATCTTATATGATTTTCACGAATTTTTCGATGGAATCATAGGCGTAGAAGATATGGTTAGAATGAATTTCAATATAGATTTTACTAATAAACAATTAATTAGTAATGATGTATCTATTCCCATAAAATTCCGGTCACCCACAGATATAAAATTTGAATTCTCAGTAGGTCGTAAATCAAATTTAGCAGCTGATTCTTTATCAAGAATTAAACCTGATTGTGACCTAAATGCATTCGAGACAGACTCATTAGACGTTAATGTTGACGATCTTGACGAAATAATTGAAAGAGAAATTGACAATCTAACTTCGCAACGAAATCCAATTGAAAACGTTGACATGCTACCCAATTTATCGGCAGACGACGTAAATGATATTTTAGGCAATAATTCAAACATAAATATAATATCTGATATTCAAATAAACCCACCAGACAAAATAAACCAGCCTGACGATACCGACCTGGAAACTGTTCATACATCAGCAGAAAATCCTATTCTAGGAATACCTATCACAGACAAAGCATTGAATTTATATAAAAATCAAATCTTGCTAACATGTGGCGAATCTAATGAAGTGAAACCCACAAGAGAGAAAGTTTTTGAAAACAATCGCGTGCTTGCTGTGTTATCTGAAAGAAACTTAGAACAAAGCATAATTCAGTTTGTCAAAGAATTCATAGATCCGAAACGAACGTATGCTATATATTTCAGAGCCCCTCTAACCCCTGAAATATTTGCTGTAACAGTTCAAAATTTCTTTAAAAATTCCTCGTATAAATTTGTGCATTGTACAAAAATCTTAAGTGACATTTTAACTACAGACGAACAAGCTGAAAAACTTAACTATTTTCATGTTTATAAAAAAGGACACAGAGGAATAAATGAGCTTAAAGCCTCACTTAGCTCAAGATATTATTGGCCCAAAATGTCAGAAGACATAGAGAAATTTGTAAACAATTGCGAAACATGCCTTAAAAATAAGTATGATCGAAATCCCCCTGTGATAAAATTTAATCTAACCCCAACAGCTTCAAAACCATTTGACCACATACACATTGACGTATTCCGTTTCTCAAACCGCCCCTATCTTACCATTATTGATTCATTCTCAAGATATGGACAATCCTACCCTCTCTCCAGTGTCAATGGTACATCAATATTAGATGGTCTCTTGAACTATACAACACACCATGGACTACCTTTTAAGATTACCGCCGATTGTGGTACCGAATTCAAAAACCACGATTTAGAAGACTTTTGTAAACTCCATAAAATTGAATTACATTACACTACTTCAAAAAATAGTAACTCAAATTCCCCTGTAGAAAGATTTCACTCTACTCTAATAGAACATCTCAGATGCTTAAGAGAAACCAATAAAGACCTAACCGTTGATCAATTAATGAAACATGCAATCCTATCCTATAACAATTCGATTCACTCTGTAACCAAATTCGCACCCTTCGAAATAATTAAAGGCCATATCAATAGCCCAGACCCTTTTGATCTGAACGATCACCTTGTGATATCCTATTATGTCCAAAATCATAAACAAGCGGCTAAAGATATTTATAAAAAGATTCATGAAAGATGCGATATACAAAGAAATTAATAATGTAGAAAGCTACATCACTTTTCAAGGTACAATAAGCCAAATAAATCTAGATTGCCAAAATATGATAACATTTATGGATAATATTGAAAACGCAATCATATTTTCAAAATTAAACTCATTACACAACACAATAATATCTAGCCAAGAAATTATAGACATGATTAATTACTTGCATAAAATATATGATCCAGAGGAAATTCCCAAATTTGAGAATGTCTTAACATATTATTTACTCCTTGGAACTCAAGTAACCTTTTCAAAATCCAAACTCATCTTTGCCATACATATCCCAATCCTCAAACCAGAATACCTAGAATTTTACCATATCTATCCAATAATTCAGAACCTTAAACTATTTACATCCATCTATCCTTACTTGGCACGGAAAAATCAAGAGACACAAACCCAAAAAGAAGAATGTCCAAAATTAGAAGACGTGTATTATTGCAGACAAGACTTCGCGTCAAGAGACAACTGTACCCTACAACTTCTTGATGGCAACCTTCCAGAAAAATGTTCCGTTAACGAAATTAGAATCCATGAATCCATCATAGAGCAAATAACAAATAACGAAGTCCTTATCATCCCAGATAACTCAGAAAAAGTAATTTCCAAGTGCGAAAAAGATCAATTTCTTGAAATCTACCGTCCATCCCTCGTAACCATTCCAGAAAAATGTGAAATCACTATCAAACAAATGACATTTAGCAACAATCCACAGATCCAAGAAGGAAAAGCGTTAATACTACCAAAAATCGAGATTTCATCACTTCAAACAAGAAAAACATTTCAAAATTCAAATATCACTAAAATTAATTTCGAAAACCTTTTTGAATTAGATCAAATAGCTGAACAATTAGAACCCCTTCAAGAAATCAATAACAACTCATACATTGTACCTTCAACAATTGGGGCCATATTTAGCATAATAATAATAATAATGATAATAACAATTTTAATAATAATAAAGAAAAAGAAGACAAGAAAATCCAAACCATCCACCGAAACCGAAATGGAAAATTTGGAAGAAACTCGAAAAACTAACTCCATTATTTTTTCAGCTTAAGAAGGGAGGAGTTATGTGCACCAAAAATGCAAGCTTTTGCATTTAATTCCAGGAAGCCGCCGCCCAATAGCAATCTCGAATAGAAGGTATAAATACCTCTAACTATACGATAATAGACACTTCTGATTCAACTTCTGTTCTAAAGGTTTTAATTGTTAATTTATTATCTAATATTTGTATTGTACTAAATATAATACATTTTAAGTGTAAAAATAAATTGTTTTTAAAAAATAACTTTTCAATACGAAAGTTATATCTTTTGTTACTTTTTTACAATCTCAAAAGTCATCCTGTGGTTTGTTGATTGTTCAATCTTGTTATTTTTAAAACGTTCCAATATGCAGTTTCATTATAAATTTTTCATTACATGAGCAAACGAGTGTTGAATAAGAAATCCATTACTTAGTTAAGTGTTTTCCGTTACCACAAACAAAGATGACTCACCCATTCGGTTTGCTTTTATAATTTGTGTAAAAATGTTCAACATTGAATGATGTCGGTAATTAGGTATATCGAGTTGAATGTTGTTCATAAGGTCAATGTACATAATAGTGAGCTTCGATTGCACTTCGGAAAATAATATAAAACATTCGCTGGTCCATGTATTCCTACTTCCAGCATTAATTTCACCGAAACATATCACGACAAATTACTACGTTACGTTACAGCCTGTCAGTGACCGTGAAAATAGATTTACTTGGTAAAGTGGTTTTTTGACGAATGCGAATTGCATATTATATTTGTTCCATTACCTACTCTCATAATACTTTAATATTTTTTATCTACAACTGTCATGTAACGGGTACGATTTGACACTATTTTTAATGTCATAATGACGTATATTACCGCACTAGTGCGGTAATAAGAATCTAGAAACATATTAATACCAGAATTAAATATTTAAAATAACACTGGAAGCTGCATTTTCAATTTCCGAAAGGAGATTTTCTTCGCTTGAACTCATTTTTATAGATTTTTGTTCATTCAACTTTGAAAATTTGATGACATAACTAATTTATTTTTTTTTCACAGCCTTGTTTGTCTTTGTTGCTATGGTCATAAAATATGATACACAGTACCTTAGGTTTGCAGTCAATATTATTAAAAATACGTTGGATTGAAATTTTTTTCAAATTTTATATTATAGGTACTGTTAATAATACTAATAAACAGTTGTAGATAAAATTTTGTACGTAACACGTGTGATAGGAATTATTAACGCACTTATGTGATTACACGACTCGGCCTACGGCCTCGTCGTGCAAACTTCACATGCGTGCGATAATAATGTCCATATCCCACTAATTACGTAAATAACTATTATTTCATATTAAAATGAATTAGGAACACATTTTTTTTATTAAATTAATAGAACTTCTACTTCTGTCATTATCTGTCATCTCTTTTAGTAACGACTGAAACCTCGGGACAAACAGTAGTCATCACTTATTACTCGTTACAAAAGCAAAGATTACAGAATAAAAATATAAGATGTTTCACTCCAGGGCGGTTTGATTCAAGTTGCTGTCCCAAACGGACGCCGCTCTCATAAATTATGTTTACGACTCGCTTTTGTTGTCAATAACGAGACCGGTATATACCGGAGAAGTTCGAAAAGCTTATTTTATTTTAAGCTATACAGGGGTAATTAGAGAAATATATATTTAAATTGATAGGATTCTTTACCACAAAGGTTTATTTTTAAATGTTAATAATTTCGAAAAATGTTCGGGATATGAATTTGAAAAGGTAAGTAAGAAATAAATTTTTAAAATGAATCAATTCACAGTTTTTATCCAGCATCTCATTAATTTTGTGATACTTATTGATAATCTAGCAGATATTTATCACAAATTCAATTAAATATACTCATTAGCCAACAGAATAATAGGGCCGCTAAATCTTAAATTTTGATCTTTAAATAACGCGTATTTTTTGGATTGACAAGGTTAAAACAGTAAAAAAAGAAGCAGCTGCAGGATACCTTTATTAAAAATTTTTATTAATGTTGTAAAAAACCGTTCCTGGAACGTGCACTTCACTAGATTCCATTTCTAGTAGACTATCATATCGTTAGAATGTCATAAAATAAAATATTTTATTTCACATTTTACCAGAGGTGTGATCTACTATGAATGGACCTTAATAAAATTTGACAACAAAGTTTTGTAGTCTTAAACTTCAAAATATTATTGATTGTCTAGTTGTCACATTTTTTCGTTGTGTCAGATAGGGACCAAAAATTATTTTATTCATTTTATTGCTAGTTAATCTTGACAACGGTAGCTGGAACGCTACCGAAACGTCGAAATAAAAAATAAAAAAACATTATTGTGGTTTGATTCCCAAAAGAATAAGAAAAAAGAATAAGTAATGCCACAAGGAACTTACAGAAGATACTAAGTTTGGAGTTTGGTTTATGGGTTAAATTTATTCTATTGTCTTTCAAATCTTTCAATACGGACTCTGGTATAGAGATTT
Source organism: Galerucella tenella (assembly GCA_910591685.1). Lineage (NCBI taxonomy): Eukaryota > Metazoa > Arthropoda > Insecta > Coleoptera > Chrysomelidae > Galerucella > Galerucella tenella. The sequence continues at coordinate 7,831 of CAJUYH010009572.1, forward strand.
GCATAATATTTGAAAGGAAATTGATTACATGGATGATGAAAAGAAAATTTAGTAAATTCGTTCAAAAGGAACTGACCAATTCCACTTTGGTTAGCTATAGAATTGAATTTTTGTGTTTTCTTGCTTAATTTACTTGTTTATATAATATTCTTATTATAAAAATAAATCCGTAATTTTGTATTAGCAAATATTACAAAATATTTAGTATTTAAGCTTTGCTATTGAAGAGAAAAATATTAATATTTTTGCTCCTTTCAACAATAATTAATTACTTTATAAATTTAAAAAATCTATACAACATAAATATAAAACACGAACAACCAATAAACACCGTTCTAAAATAACAGCGCTCGACGGGCGACATCCCGTATAATATGCCAAATTAAATGCAAGTAAGGACGTAGCGACGTACTGTACCATCCAAGTCACCAGCAGCATCGGTGCTTTACGCGATAAACGAGTGAACGAACGAACGAGTGAAACATCTTATATTTTTATTCTGTAATCTTTGACAAAAGTCTGTTCCATCCGCAATCGGAAACCGTCAGAAACGATCAGAGAATAACTGATCATAGCAAAGAACGAGTTTATTTTCGCCTATCAATGATTGCAATGGTTGAGTATTCTTTGATCGTTTTTGACAGTTTCTGATTGCGGTTGGAAGAACAAACCTAGAAAACTCTCATTTAGACTGAAACGGGACAAACAGTATATAGGTGATAATTTTACAAATATTTTTCCTCCGGAGCATTGCAAGAAGAGTAATTTCCCAGTGCGTAGCGATAGATGACCACTGATTTTTTAAAAAGAGACATTGTGCTCTCACATATTGCTGTGATTAACATTTTGATTTATTGATTAAAACCATTTTTGTTGGTACTAAAAATAATCAAAATTATGTCTTCTTGGCGACCATTCGAAGTGGAAGATATTGTTAGAGGTTCCGAACAATGAAAATACTAGAAGAGTCAACAGACGTATTATCTATGCCAACATAAACAATGTCCAAGTTTATTTATTTATTTTGCTTTATTTATCCACAGAAGATGTTGTTATGTCAAAGTAAATATAATAAGTTAATTGATTGTTGTATGTGTATAAAACAGGAATATTTTATTGTTAAAATTTCTGAGAGTAGGGATTTGAGACAATAGAAAAACATAGTCACGGGATTGTGTGCAAAATTTTTGCTGGGATCACATTTTATGATACGGATTATTGATAGCAATATTAATTTAGGTATAAAAGCAAATGCAAATCAAATTTAAATATAAACAAGTAACAAATCTGAAACAAAATCAAAAATATATTTTCTAAATTAATATGATGGAAATAAAATAACAACATATTGGAAATACTTTAATAACAAACAAAAAAGAAGAATCGCTAAAATATTTACATATTAACTTGTAAAATCTTTGTCGGAACTTCATTATGTCTCGATGGTGCAACGTTCTACCAACGGAGTCATATATTTCGGGATTTCAACTTGAATAAGAAAACCTTAAATGAAAAAATAATCGAAATTTCATTATTTTTACGTACTTAATTTTACTCACAACTATACCCCAGTGCCAGTGCAGTTTTAGACCCATCGGTGTATCCTGTCTAAAGGCAGGGTTTCACATATCCGCCCCGTGCTCTATCGAGTGTTCATCAGACATCAACACAGATATTACATGGCAGAGACCTTTCCCAACATTCGGCCAATACTCGAATCGGGCACGACGCAGATTTGTGTTACCAGATTGAGTTCTGAGTTATCAGTCAATCAGCTCCTTCCTCTCTGCAATCAAAACGTCGATTGGTTCATATATAAAGTATTTCGAATGTTTGTCCAATTACACCTACATTACTATAACTCGAAAAATTAATAAACATTCCTACAAATGAAAAAAATAAAACGCATTAGATAAGATCATATTAAATAATCAGCAATAAACACATCTAGTAGACTTATCTCTACTTTATATGTTGTTGAAAATATATTATTTATTTATGATGGGTGTTATTTTCATATATATTTCCGTCACTAGATAAATAATAAAATTAAACAAACAACTTAATATTTTAATATACAATATTAGATTATAGAGTCTTTGCCCAACAGCGCCCTTTTTTAATCTATTGAGGTATTCCAGGTACCTTTTTCTTTTTTGGGTGTCGGTTTCTAGGGAAGACTATATTACACCATAATCGACAATTTATTAGAACAGAGTATACAGAAGTACATAACATCTGGATGAAGTAAAAGTTTGAAACGGTTTTGTCTGCTTAAGGCCGGGTTGTACATCTGAAGCTTAAAATTGAGCTCAACTGAGCTGGGCTTAAAATATAAGCTTAGCTCAACCCTAAGCCTGTTGTACAAACATGGTTCGGTAGCAGCTCTACTAAATCTATATTTGCAAGTGTTGGTAGAACTTCTATCGAAGTGACGCATGCGTATGAAGTAAATTGGTCACAATATGTTTGTCAAATAACCTAACTAATGTCATATTTGCTACCTATTAGTTTTACAAGAAATTTCCTATGATATACAATCTGTCACAAAGCGAACGGTTTCTTTGGAAAGACGAAATCTTTGAATAAACTCATGATCTCTCCAACATTCAAAGTGATTCATACGCTCTCTATACACCCGAGGTCTTCTCGGGTGTTGTACGATTCCAATAAGTTCCAAAAAATCCTCATCATCGGTTAAAATATCCATGATTAACTTTGACAAACTTTTAATTTAACATTAAATTAAGTACAGGTTATGTTTGCATACAATTCATTCACATTTAAGCCACGGAACATGATAACAATTCATGTTCCGTGCTTAAGCTTACATTAAATTTGCCCTCTTGGAGGCTTTACTAAGCTTAAGGTTTAAATGAAGCTCAACCGTAAGCCAATTTTGTACAACAGTAATCTGACGCTGAACCTGAGTTCACACTTGAGCCTTCACTAAGGTACAATTGTACATCCGGCCCTAACTAAATTAAATTAGCTGATTGATTAAATTACATAAAACATTATAATAAATAACATGAAATAGTATAAAAACAATGGATTTATCGGTCATAGGCGTAAGATAAGTTTATGAATTGCTTTCCAGGTGGAACCCCTTTTTAGATAAAGTATAGATAAAGATTTCACAGTTCACTACTTAACTAAGTAACGAATGGTTGATTACATAGCTCGCTATACGTGCTTTTATTTTGTAACTATACTTTGTTATTGGATGTGTCGAAATTAAAAATATCATTGGTTCTTACGTACAGCATTTATATTAACGAAAGTGAAAAGTGTAAAAGACATAGATAAATGGATTCATCAACTAACTCAGGTATTGTGGAGTAGCTTATTGCTAATCATTTAGCAATTAACAAAAACAAAAAATACCGGCTAATATTTTGTATACGAATGCTAATATTCGAGATACAAGATTGTGAAATTAGTCAAAAATGAAAGTAGGGCTTTTTGGACAAAAACTTGTAATGTAATATTGATAATGATTGATTACTGTTGGGCAGCTATTTTATGGAAGATTAAAGAATAGATACAGAAACGGAGCAACAGATTCAGGAATAACTTAGTCTCATCAAAAACTTTACCATTTTCCGAAAAATAAATTAATAGACTCGTGCCTATTATTCAAAGGTTATTATAAACAGTACAAGTAATAAAATCTAGCTAGCGACTTGAGCTTTTGGGTGCGCGATGATCAGGCGGGTGACATTTTAGAGATTATCAGTTTTTGTCAATCGTAGCAAAGAATACCTACACCAGCTTAACAAAAAGCGAAGCTTCGACACTTTTTTGTATGCGGCGCATGTCTGAATTAAAGGAGGATATGCGTTAAAGATAGTCTAACTTATTTCAGTACTTATACTAAAAGATTGTTTATAATAATATCTTAAACTTTATAGCGTTGAGGGGCGATTTTTGTATTAATAAAATTAGATTCACAAGTGTCTGAGACAATTTATTTGTTGATAAATGCGAGTTCTCAACATCGTGGGTTATTAACTAATTATTAAACATATTGGTTTTGTAATAATAACAATTTATTCTTATAAGTACGGAATTAATTTCATAAAAAAATTGCTTGTAACGAATTTCCAGTTTCCATAAAGTAAGGCTTGAAACTTGAATAAACATACTAAAGGTGGATTCATGCAAGAAAAAATTAAAACTAAGATTGATTTAAAACTAAAACTAATAAGATCAAACCATGTTATTTTTTAATTTAAATCTTAATTTCTCCCAAGTAGCATTTCTAGCAATTCTATAAGGTTTGTATAAACAGCTACAAGATATGTCTTATAGGATACTTAAATTCTTATAACGGTCTACAAAACAATTCTATGATCCTTATACAACTGAAAAGGGCCCATTTTTATACAACTGTTTGGTTGTATAACATTTCTATTAAATGTTAATACAACTCTTATAATCATTTATACAGCTACTATAAAATGATTTAATAGTGTGTCATGTAGTCACATCTATAAAATAGGATTGAAGCGGACCTATGAAGGTCCAAAATGGTTGTATAATGCAAAATATTTTTTTATAATGCCGTTATTTCGAGCACAATGGAAACATTTTGTCATCTAGCAGTTTATAAGAGCATTTCATTTTTTAGTGAAGAATATCAGAACCAAATTATATTTCAACTTGAACGTGCATCATACATTTCATTTGTAGAAATGGAGACTTATCAAAACGACCTGGGCCGCTTGGGCGGACATCAAATATAATAAAATAGAATATCCTAAAATACTTTTTTTTCTATTATTTTAATAGTTTATCACTTCATATGGATATTCTTTCACAATAGAATTCTCTAAATAATGATAAAGTCACATTTTTCAATATAGTTTCATGTTTCCAACTCAATTGCTCGTAATGGCGGCGATAGCGGTACAAGAATTGCTTATAAACATGGCGATTTATAAAACAACAATTTATCCCAAAGAAATGCCTTAAACAATATTTTATTGTAAAATGGAACGGTATACGATAACTGTTTTATAACGAAGAATATTTAGGCACTATACAACTAAAAAGTGTTTTATAATGCAACGCAATTGAATGCTATACAATATTTATTATACAACATTATACAGCTTCAATAAGACAAGCTTAAGTAACTATTTTATAATTTTGTAGTTATATAGCATATTATGGAAATCTTATACAAAAGGTATAAAAGTCTTATAAAATGATATTTTTGATATTGTATAAACTTGCTTATAAGGTATTATATCATTTTAAAAGGAATGATCGTATAATGCGTTATAGCATACATTGTAAAAGTCACTATAGAATCATTTAATACAACAATTCTCTTTAAAAAACAAAATTATCGCAACAAAAGGCTTAATAAAAACAAAAAGTCCTTAAAACAACGCTATTCGACTGTTATACAACAATTCAGTCCTCTTAGAATTCCATTTTGCTAGTTGGGAAACATAATGAGCCAGATAATCAATTTCTTTAAACGTGCATAATTATATTCAACATAAAACAATAAAAGGAAACGAGTTTTTCAATAAAAATAATATGAATGCTATACAATATTTATTATACAACATTATACAGCCTCAATAAGACAAGCTTAAGTAACTATTTTATAATTTTGTAGCTGTTAGTTATATAGTATATTATGGAATTCTTATACAATAGGTATAAAGGTCTTATAAAATGATATTTTTGATAT
>CAJUYH010009573.1:0-13539 GCA_910591685.1 Galerucella tenella
AAAAAAAAAAAAGTGGGAATCCCAAAATGACGGTTTGCAATTGAATATATGTATGTATATGTATATTGTATATTTATGGACGATTGTGTGGAGTAATACTACTATTTATACAATGCATTCATTGTCCAGTGTGAAATGCATGAAGTAATGCGTGTATATATGTGTGCACCTGCACTTTATGATCATATTGAAGCGGAAGTATGTATGTATGTATGCATGTGTATGTAGATATATTATGTATGGGACTCCCACACGTGCCTCAAGCGTGTCACACCTGTGTTTCACGCGCGAGACTTTGAATGGAATTAACATAATTGATGAAATTTGTAACACGGTATTTTTGTCGTATTGAACAGCCAATTTTTTGTTTTATTTCACAAATCTTTTTTGAGCACACGATAATCATTAATAATTTATCAAAATTTTGACTCTTTATATATATATATAGATAATATTGGTTGGTAATGTAGTCAAAAGTGTCATTGTAAAATCACAAAGTTTATAATTAAAATATTTCACACTTTAATATATTCATAACCGGAGATTTTTATTTAATTATTAATTTTTTTTTTAATATTTCGAACTAATTTTCAGGTTTAAATTGTTCGAACGTAGAATGGTATTGAATAGTGTTGTTATATAAATGGATCGTAATGAAATTGAATAAACGCGCGAACATGATGTGGCGATCGCCATCTGGAGAATGGAAGGAGAAACTCCTGCCATCGGGTAAAAACGAATATTTTTCATGCCATCAGTTGGTGAATTAGCCGGTGTTCATAAACTTTAAATGCATAGACATATAAAAGTGGCGGGAAAATATTGAAAATTTCTCCTTGAGAAAGGTCATACAGTGTACAGACACATGTAAAATACAAAAGGTAAAATTGAATATTGTATAACATACTTTTCACAGGCATCTTTTATTTTTTTTTTATTTTCGACAACAATAATAATCTCTATTCACAATAATAATATATCTTTACATCAAAAATACGTATATCATACAATGCACGCACATATATACTTCCCAACAGAATGCAATGAACTTCAATTAAACTTTGATTCATTGACAAAACACAAGAATAAATTCTCTTTTTATTTGCACTTACAATTGCAATATGATTTCGCATATATTCCTCTCATATTACTTATATCTATATAATAATTATACTCCATTACGCATTCACAGTATTTAAACATTTATATAATAGTAATTATCAAAAAAAAAAAAAAGGAAAACCATAAAAATTGACATTGATATATTTTCACTTCTTTTCACTATTATTATTATTATTATTATTATTATTATTATTACTTGTATATATAAAAGAAAACACGCCCAACAAAAATTCTAAGTCTTGTACTAGCGGATCCTAAATTAATCAGTAACTTCATTTTCTTCTTTTTTTTTAAGATTAATCACGACTATTATTTTATACTTCCACAAGAGATTAATCAACTCATTGATATGGCAACTACCTGTGAACTCAAAGGTGAATAGAAACTAAAATAAACATTATTCTGCGCCCACGTATCAACAAACTGTCACTTTCGTTTTACATTCAAGCGTGTAAATTTGTGCATGCATTCTATTTATTTATTCACCATTCTATCCATATATATATATATATATATATATATATATGTATATTTATATGCACAAATTTTATTCATTATTTGTCTTGTAAAATAATATCATTTCCGAAATCAGATTCAAAGAACGAATATTGAAAATTCATTCGTTTATTCAATGGTATTTATCACTACTCTTCGGTTTCTTTTTTGTTCTTAATTACTTTCTATTTTTTTTTCTGTTTCTCATTTATTTTGGTGGTTAATCGATTGGCGAATGAACGTTCAACATGAGTTATTTCAACGCATATGAAAAAGAACAAATTCTTGTTTGTTTAATCATGAGTATTGTGTTCCTTAACAAAAAAAAAACGAAACAAACAAAAATAAGTTTCTTCACTTGATATATATGATAGTATAGATATAAATTCTCTCTCTCTCCCTCTTTATACAAAAAAAAAAAAAAAAAAAGAAACAAAAACGATTTGATAAACTTTTCTTTGTATCATTGCGATGAAATTAAATTGATGACATACAGTCAATTGTATTTACACTTATTATGACCGGGACATGTTTTATTTTGTGTTTATTACTAAATCGATTGATGGATTTTACGTAGATGAGAATGAAACCACACATATTTTCCATTGCTCTTTTTTTTTTCTTATATTTTCCGTTTGCACTGTCATAAACTCATAACAACTCGTAGCAACTTCGTTGTGTGATCGTTAGACAATGGAGTTGATATAAATGGAAAAATAATAAATCATTTATTTTCGTTGTTGTAATTAATAAATTTGATTAGCGCACGATTGAAATAAAATAATAATGATATAAAAAATATATCGACGACACAGAAAAGTTAGCAATATTGATTGAGTAAAACGAGTGATTTGATAGTGGTACTGGCACTGTAACAATAATACCAAAAATGAAATTAATGGTTGGATGGAGGTGGAAGAAAAAGAAAATGAAAACTAACAAACAAGCGAATGTGTGACTAAAGTTCAGGAATCTCAGTCGATCCCATTCATCCGTCCATGAATATTCATTGAAGTGTTATTGTTTGATATGCTGTAAATCACTAGAACAACGATCAATCTTCAATTTGCTTTGTAACAAATTTTTTTTCTTCTCTCTCTGTCTCTCCCTCTCCCACTTTCTGCCATATCGAAATGATTGCATCGTAAAAACTAACTTATTTAATTTTAATTACATTAAAAAACTAAAATGATGTTCAATGTTTGTCTAGTTGTCAGCTCGACCATTTCCTTCCTCTCTACAATTTAAATTTTCTAAATTGGAACTATTAACTAATTCAAAGAATTATAATATAAAAAGAAGAGAGAGAAGGAAATACTCGCTGTGCTGCAAATGATTTCGTTATGCCACTAAAAGCAAGTCTATTAATAGTAAGCTTACTGATACGTTTGTTGTCTAAACATACTGCTAATTTCTTCAATGGTCTTATTTTTAGTTTCTGGTACTTTGAAATATATGAATATTGCAAATATCGCTTGAAATATAACGAATATAATAAATACGTATCGATCCATTAGACCGACCAATGGCGGATAACCCAAAACAACCATGAAATTCGCACCCCAATTCACTGCTATTGCAATTGACGTAGCCACTGTTCGCGCTGATTGATTGAACAATTCTGACACGAGGAACCACGGAATACTTCCAGGTCCAATTGCGAACAGTACGACAAATAGAATGACAAATATTACAGTGAAGTATGCTGCAGCTGATCCTGGTGTCTGCAATAGTTAAATGATGAACATAAAATACTATAAGTTACTTTTCCATTGGACATATTATTATTTATAATTTTCAATATGAACAAAACATTATTCAACTTACCGCGTATTGTATGCATATGGCCAATAGAGCTGTATCAATAACCAAACCACTAAATCCAACTAGGAGAAGTGTTTTACGTCCGCAACGTTCAACAAGTACCAATGAAACAATAGTCATTACTACATTCATTGCACCAACTCCCATTGTAGCCAATCCAGACGCGTTCTCATCCAATCCCGCCATTCCAAATATTTGAGTTGAATATGACATAACTGCATTAATTCCCGAAAATTGTTGTGCAATCATAATAACAATGCAAATAATAAGTGGTATTCTCAATGCGGGATTCATTACAATCTCTTTCACTGATACCCGTGTAACTATTTTTGATGTTTCATACTCTTGTCGCATCTCTTCCATTTCATCGTGCACATCATTTGTATTACGTAACCATGAAAGTGCTCTTTTTGCATCAGAATCGCGTCCTTTGCATATCAATAAATATTTTGGACTCTCTGGACACAATGGCAATGTGAGACATTGGAATATTGCTGGTATAATTGTTAATGAGAAGAGCAATGGCCACAATGCTGTAGTAGTGAGTAAATCTGTTGAGCTCACTATTTGTGAAATTAAAATGGATATTGTTATAATTAATTGATAAACGGTGCCAACGGCGCCTCGCAAATGCATCGGTGCTATTTCCGACAAATACATTGGTGCCAATCCAGCATTGAATCCAGCATTGATACCCATAACTAAACGTCCAATAATTAACATTTCATAGCTGCCCGCCATTTTTGCAAATCCTTCAAATATTACAGCAATCACAACGAGAATATTGACCAGTAATAGACTGCCTTTACGTCCATATCGATCGGCAACTGTCCCAACTAATGAACCACCAATCATACCACCAGCAGCAAATATTGCTACTGTTAAGGCCCAAAGTGTTTCTACTGTTTCTTTATTGACTGGTCCATTTCCTCTACCAGTGATTGTGTCGCTTATCCATTCAGAAAGGAGCTGCAATGAATAAAAGTTCACGATAAATAGGAATTTTATTTTGTAATTCAATTAGTTTTCATTTTTCTTCTTACGTTCTGTGGTGTATTCACCACACCGGTGTTGAAACCATGTTGAAATGATGATCCCAGTGCGCCCGCGATGATGGCGAACATCAACCGGGAATTTAGACCCTAAAATAAACCGGAAAAAAGTTCATTACAACTTCAATAAAAATACATTCAACTATTTTTTGTATAGACTAAGATTTTTATTTTTTATATTTTCTTTTAGTGACAGTGTTCATGGATATAGCCATTGTCCATTGTTTTTTTTATTCAATTGATCTTCTTTTTCTATCGAATTCTAGATCATTAGTGAATCGCGCGATTGAATGAGAATGAAAGGAAGAGACATTTAACGTAAAATAAAATAATTGTGTTCATTAATGTCAATCTCTCAATAAATGATGTTAGGTATATTCATCCACCAACAATCAATTTTTTGTTTGGGTCATATGTGTAATGATATAAGGATATCAATTGAAATATTACGTCGTCTTGAATAAGAAATAAATAAAGGAAAAGTAGATAAATAGATGAATAAATAAACAAAAATATATTTATGGATGAAAAAAAAAAATTAATTATTGAATGTCATTGAGGAAAGTCCATGTCATTATTATCGTTGAATATCTATTACCATTTTATAATTGATTATGCTCCAATTGCAATAGACACAACAATTTTTTGTACTACTTTTATTCGCTTTCTCCCACTCATTCACTCATTAACTCGCGTAAACTGATAATATTGTTGTTTTATTATTTATTGGAAAAGTCAGTGGAATTTCTCAATATTTGTATACAGCAATATAAAAAATATATGAAAGATTTTAAATGAAAAAGTGAAGTCTACGAAAAAAACAAGTATAGTCCTATTATGTTAGATAACTTTGTGTCCTGTCTGTACTCTTGGCAGTTCATTACAAAGTTAAATCGCAAATAAAAGTCACGAATGACTACTTCATGTGTCAACTTTACATATATATATATATATATATATATACATCTCTGCGCCGATTGCAGAAATACAAACAGAAAAAAAATATATACATACTCTTCATGAATATTTTTTTTCTCTTCATTTCAATAAATAATACAATATATAAATATATATATATATATATATATTTTATAAATTATTTTATGCTATGCATTAGTATAGTATAGATATATTAAATAATTGCTCACTGCACGTTTGATATAATAAGGCATCGGTGATATTTAAAATGTCAACTTTGTATTAGAATAATTGTATATAATGAAATTATTGTCGGTTTATATTTTCTATTTGACTCCCTTTAGATTATGTTTCCGTTCTGGATATAGAGCGTTGAGATACTGCACTGTCGGGTCAACATCCCAATGAGAGCTCTTTATATCACTACCACAATATTAAATATACATATATATCTTTATATACATACAAAAGACCAACTGAACCCATATACTTCTCAGATTGTTCACGTATATTTATCGTTCATGCGTGTCTACATTTATGTTAAGATCTATTTTATTCCACCATCTTCCTACAATATATTATTAAAGAAAAAAAAAATTATCATTTACTCGTATTTCGTATTCATTTTTTCTCATTAATATTTAAATTTATTGCAAGATAAATTTAACACCGCTATATCACATTAAAATTCCACAAGAGAAAATTAATTTAAATTAATATTGATAATATTATAAACAACATAATGAAAAACATTGATGTATCAACAGTGGAAATTGTAACAAACAATCAATCACTCCATATACAAATAGACCCGTTGGAAAATTTCGTTAATATTTCTTTAAAATTTTATCAAAATGCAAAAAATACCAATAAAATCCAATTGAATTTTGGAGATATATAAGTTGCATTATTCATACAACAAGCAATATGTCATGAAATATCTCAATTTATCTGGGGATATATATAAAAAAAAAATATGTCACAATATATATTATGACATCATGTCTGGCGCATGTGGCTGCTTTACCACACGTGCTTCACGTATAATTAACATGTAAATTGAAAAAAAAAAAAAGACGAAGAGGTATCGCAACACACATTCATATATATATATATCTGTGCATATATTTAAGTGTAAGCAGAGTAATTTCCATCAGTCAATCCAAAATGTCGACGATCTGTTTAAAGAATACATATAAGTAATCTCTCTACAACATTTCTACACATACAGTACTGACGATTGCCCGGTCGATTAATCTATAATGATTGTTATATAAACAATTAAAAGACATAAAAAAAAATAGAAAAAAAAATTGGGACATTCGAAATATTGACGAAAAAGAAAACTACAAAGCAAATATTAAAAAACAAAATGACCACTGTGACAATTGTCCATCGATAGATTCGTTTTATTGCTCGTGGGTACAGATATAATGGCGCAATATAATTAGTTTATTGTCAACAATGATTTTAGTACATTATTGGAGTGAAAAAATTCCACGATGAATAAAAGCAATTAGATGACGGCATTACAAAGAATAGTGTAATTAATAGTACATTGTTTGATGATGATACGAAGTAACTTTGGAGGTGTGTTCAATATATTGCAACACTCTCTGCTACTATTGGTTTATCTATTCAACGAGCCCACTACACATACACCTATACACACAGCTATGCATTTAATATTCTGAATAGAAAAAAAATATAATAAAGATATTTATAAGTTTATGTGTGTCCTCTAAAGCACAATATAATAAATCAACTGATAATTCCTATCAATATCATAAATATTCGACTCACAATATTCAGTATGTATTTTTTTTTACATATTCCTTGCCTAACATTATAGAACATCAAATTTTCGAAAGTAATCATTCTTTTCATTCTCTACAGTGCTCGCACCGATAGCGATAAGTTATCTTCTTTTTTCTTTGTTCTAATTGATTAAAAATCTATTGGAAAGCTTAAAAAACCGCCGCAATCAAAAATAATCCCAAACCCAATGAATGGTTTTGTATAGCGACTTGCACATATACCTCTACCTATATCTCTCACAATCTATTCTTTAAATTTTCACAGTTTTCACATAAAAAATCACCCCAAATATCACGAGAATTATTTCAAGTCCCATTTATACAGTAAAAATAAAATGTCAATATAAAATCCCGTAAACGTCAAATTCACATAAAAATTTTCGAGCTGACAAATAAACTATATTATCGTGTCTTTAAAAAAAAAAAAAAATGTATAATAAAATGAATTAGCTAAAAATAATTGTACAAACCTCTGCACGGTTGTACATATTTTGCAATACACAATACTAAATCACCAATGCCGAGCGAACAATTTTAATGCGCGTGGAGTACGGGACTGATGAAAATTCCAGTTTAGTCGTATGCTGTTGAGTATAGCAGTAGTAATAGTGTGTGTCTTACTACTATTTGCCTCTAACCATACAGGCGTGCAATGGCATAGTCGCAAACTGCGCACAAAAATTCCCCAGTGAACGCGCATAGCAATTGGTGTAGACAAGAGGTGTGTGAATGTTCGAGTAACTGCCATTGGTTAATAATGCGACGAGCCTCCTAAATGATATGCACGTGCAGGAATTGCTAATAATAGCAACAGAGACACGCACTACAAACCCATACTCACATACACATAAATACCTACATGTAATGAACGGTTTAACGCTGATGACACTCAACTATATGGTGTTCTTCATTTTTCCTATTACTATTTTTTTTTTTTTCCTACATAGCCGTTCATAATTTTATTACCTTGCCAATTGCAATAATTTCAATTCATTAACAGGGAAATTACTTTCACAAATTTATATATGTATGTACATTTGTGTCTTACACAGAGCTCAACAGAAATCGGAAACTTTTATTTCTTCAATTAACATTATGTGAAACAGTATAAATGCAGGGAGTACAGCGCAGGAGAAAGGAAGTTGATGCTGATGTTACTGTATTTCCTTCACTTTTCAATTTTTTATTTGTATACGGAAGTATATTCAATTTTCTTCTCTACTTTTTGATTGTAATGTTTGCGTGTGAGTCTGATTGTTTGTGGCCCCGGTGTGTGGTCCCAGTGTCATATTTCTAAACTTAATCTCACCCGGCTTATGAACATGAAGGTTATGCCACACAAACGGATAGATATGTATATGTATGCAATTGTGTATATGATAACGCATGTAAAAATTGAATGAAATCAAGTTGTCGTAGAGAAAAAAAACCAGAAGGAGAATTGAAAAAATAATAAAATATATAATATTAATATATATGCATTTTGATACGGTTTGATAAATGCGAAAGCGTTCTAAATTAATTCTAACGTGGAATATAAATTAAATTTTTAATTCCAATACGGACATGTAATACGTTTAATTCTATATATGAATAGACATAATTGTGTATTAGTGTGTATTTATTATGTGGGCGTTGAAACGTTGGATTGTAAAAAAATCTCAGGGCTCGTCGCCAACATGTTGAGATTTATTTGAAGCTTCAGTAAACATCAAAGTTTGAAATATTTTCTTATTCATTTTGCTTTATCTAATCGTGGATTGACGAAACATTATATTACGTTGGAAATCACTTGTAGCTGAAGGATGCATTCTATTCCAGTGGTAGATAAGATTTATATATATATTTTTTTTTTCTGTGAGCGGTAGAAAATATTGGGACGCATTTTATACCTGTATACAGTGCCATGTGGATTAGGAAATGACTACGTGACGTAGATAGGTCGGAATAATGGACGAGCCCCCAAAGCCATCAACATTTTTTCTGTTAATATATGACGATATTGTTGTTTTATTTTATTTTAAATGCATTATTAATTCACGTGGCTCTAGGTCAAAGCCAAACCAAACTTTCAATTCTATCAGTACATGCGTTAGAAACTGTAGTTGTCTAACAGGAAATTACATTATTTAAAAATTTTATTTAATGTACTTAATATAATATTGAAGACTCTATCCCTTTTTTTTTCTTCTTTTCCAATGACATTGTATCAATGAATTCATGAAAACTATATAGAAAGCTTGTCTAGACCGGTTTCAAATGACATAATGCATTAATAGAATACACAGCTGTGAAGATATTTTTGTACACTAATTCGTGGCGTTTGGAAATTTGGAAATTTATCTATTCAATCGCAGCCCAACGAATGTATTCATTATTTATTAGTAGATACAATATTGAAATAATGTCAAGAGAAATTTGTTCCATTTTTTTTTATTTTTTACTTTCTTGGCGTCTGTGAGAAATAAATTTGAATACATCTGTATTCCAAATGAATTTCAAAGGAAGGTATATATTATATTGCATCGAGTATCGGATGATCCTGTATTTTTTTTTTTTTCCACAATGCCAAGAGCAGGTAAAAGAGTTTTTCAAACTTTCTCAAACTAATCTCGTTAGAAAAACCAGTTTTCCCGGATATTTTATAGATCATTGTGGAATGTAAAATAACGTTTATAAGCTGTGAAAGATATGAAAAAAATGCGGTGAGATATATAAATAGAATATTCATTGTGCTACAGAATATATTGAAAAAAAAAAATTTATAATTAAATAATACAAATGTATACTGCATGTATATGCACAATTGAAATTGCCGGATACATGTACAGAATGAATTGTCTAGACAATTGAGATTGTAACGCCCACCATGAACAATATTAATCCTCAACTTGATAAAAACGAAAATACAGATATTATTCTGTTTGATAAATAAATATTTCATATTAAATTCAATTATTTATTAAATTCGATAAGTAATTGTATTGCCTTTAGAGCTTCACGTGAGTATTTAACAATTGAATTTCAATTTTTTTTATCATTTTCTCTTACGAGCTGTACCATAGATTGCAATGACAATTAACACTTTGTAAAATGATAGTAAATGTCATGAACACAAGTGGTCCTATTGACGCAGCAGTTGTACTACAATTTAAGTATGAAAATACATACCAGCATTCACGTTATATACATAGCCTTGAAAATTATTACCATAAATGTATTACCGTTCAATGAGAATAAAAGAGAAGAAGATGAGGGAAAGAAACAACTCTATTTAAAATTAATTCAACGTAGAGTTCATGGTGAATTCGTCACGTTCTGATAATTATTCGATATATTAAAAATATATCATTGAAAATTAATTGCAAAGGACAAAAAATGCATCGCCAATTATATTTTTATATATATATATATATATATCTGTATCGACTGATATGAACTAGTCCGAGAAATAAATACCAGATGTTGAACTTTAGCATTTTAATATGAAATACGAATGGCATTCTCCCATTTGATTACAATTCCATTATTTTCTATCAGAAAGAAAATATTATCAGAGATATAAAGAGAAAAATAAAAAGTTTCCGACAATTCTAATAATTGTCCCATACAAAAATTAAAAACTTGACCTTTAACCATATTTACGATTGTTTGACACTTTCAACTCACAATTAACCTATACTATAGACGATCATTTATTCCCATTTGATCTATCACTATTAAATAAAATTAAAATATATAAAATAAAATTATTATCATTATTTACCTTAATCGACGATTTTTCCGGAAGACAGCCCATAATTACTATTCAATAATTAAAAATAATAATAGTACGTGCACTATCTTTTATTAACTTAAAATACACTCGACTGCGGAGTCGCGTGTTCAAAAATTTTATTCATAAAATATGAAAAAAAAAAAAACACTGACGAATTATTCAATGAAAAATTCTACGTCAATGATTTAAAATTCGCGTGACGAACAACTGTACTTTGTCAAATGTAAGTAAATAAATGTAATGCAATTTTATTTGTAAAGTGAAAAAAGGCCAAATGAAAAAAAATTTTTGTGCTGCTTTCGGGCCTACCCACAAACACCGAATGTCGAATCGTTGAGCGAGCAAATAAAGTGACAGGCCTCTACACTCTCCCCACTTTTTCGTCCCTTCCTTTTCCGTTCGAAAGCCCCTTGGGTTAAAATACAAATATATATATGTATATATATATATATACGCCAACGCAGTGGTTACGGTTTCCCCCTCCACTTTGTCATATCATTCTTATACTTTTTTTTCTCTCCTTCTCTCTTGGGGGCTTCTATACATCAACTGAACTGTATCCATCTTTATATTACCACCTTCTCTCATGATATAGCCCAACTGCTACGACGTCAGTGTCGACAATTGTCCGGCCAGGCCCCTAATAATCCACCGACTTGTTACGACTTACAATTCGCCAATTTTCCAATTGAGTATATTGAACCTATGACTACATACTGATGTGTGTATGTGTGTTGGTGCCCACTATTAAACTGTCACCGCGTGACCTTTAATATTGAAAGATATAATAAACTCTTTCATTGATACAAAACGCAAAGCAGCATTTGTGTTTAAAAATAAAATTGAGTTGTATACTGAGAATAAAAATCTGTGAGAGGTTAAGCGATTTCTTTTTTCTTATTTTCAGCTACTGCATATCAACAATGTATAAACACAAATTTAATTTTTGGACCATAACTATAATCTGTCCTTGACGTAAATATTTATTTTTGTTTGGTTATTTGTTGTGTGTTAAGAGTGAATGGAGAAGAAGAAGGCAAATAATAATTATGAAGGAATGGTATTGTTTTGAAAAATCAGGTTTGCGTGCTTATTATCAGGTGTATTGGTGAGACATTTTCTTTGGTTTTTTTTTTTTTCGCTTTATTTGTTTAATACTTGTTTTCGCAAACGTTCGCGAAACGCACCCATTGATTAACGTGTGGTAATTAGAGTGAGCTGACCAATGAGCGTAATGCATGAGCTGGGATACAAACATTGTGAGATAATTAGATATAATTATGTGATGCTAATGCAACACACGGTATATGTTACTGTGACAATCGGTTCAATTTATACGATTTTTGTTTCATAACATTATTATCAACATTTCATTTTTTCCATCAAGCTTCCACTTTTTTTTTTTTTTTTTGAATATTTTCAATTGTTTTGAACTGATATATGGAGGGCATAAAAGCCAATGTGTGTAAGTCACTTCAACAAGCAAAATAAATTAGGTTCTTACCATATTAACCACCAATAAATGACAATTCACGAAAACTTATGAATGAATTTTTATTCATTGATAACATAATTAAACATCTAATTACAAATAAAAAAACCGAAACAAATATAAAAAATTTGATAATATATAATAAACGAAATTTTGAAAAAAATGGACTTTTATTGATTGGCTTTTGAGTCGCCATATGGAAGTGTGACCGTATGTCTGAGCTCGCTCAATGGAATTTTTTTTAAATTGATATATTATTTGTGCGATTATTGCGGCATTATAAATATCAGAGTTAATTGAGATGAGATAATATTATTTTTTAAAAGAGAAAAACAAAAAAAAATGAACTGTACACAGAGAAGGATTAGAATTTTTGTGTTTACATTCACAATAATTTTGAGTGAAAGCTCATTAACGAGTGTGTCGATAATGTGAATAATAATATGTGTTGAGTTGATGATAATGTGATTAAGTTGACTCGACACTGTATTAGAAAATGTGTTAAACGAGATTTGAAAAAGGAGAAAAATTTGTTAACAGAGAAAAAAAATTATTATTAAAAATTATCATTTTGTTTCTCTCCCTCTTTTTTTTTTTTTTACTTGATACAAAATGGTCTTATTTAATTTGTCAATAAGGTGCAAAGTTTAACAACAACGACTTATCTCGCGTACGTATTATATCTAAGTGTATCACCAAATTTTCAAACTACATATACACATATGGCGGCATGCGTACAATCAATTTATTTGTAATTCACATCGATACGTTTGTGAAAACAAAAAAATATACATTGAATATTTATTCCAACGTCGGAGTGAAATATTATTCCTCCTTCTCAATTATATTTTCAATGGAATTTTTTTTTTTTGTTCCACATCGTAATAATTATCTGCTGTGATTACACTGTCAAGTAAACATTCGCGGATAAAATACATTTAATTACTTATTGAACACATAAAAGATTAAAAAAAAAAACATTTGTGTAAAATAAGAAAATAAATAACACAAACAGTTTCTTATCCATATCCCCCCCCCCCC
>CAJUYH010009574.1:0-13539 GCA_910591685.1 Galerucella tenella
TTATTCGGGCTCGTACCAAAGAACCACCCTATCCATATGAGTTTTCATTGAACACCTTATTTACCTTTTGGAATACGCGTCTATCGCGCCCGATATTGCTCTAGATTGAACAATCGTCTCAGCTTCAATGCATTTTATGCGCATTCGACCGGGAAATGAGCCTACGATTTATTCTCGCCTATCTTGTGGATATTACTTCAATGTGCATCACTATATTTATGAACGGAATGAAAAAAAAAAAACTATTTTACAATATCTCATCGCGTTAAAGTTTCGTTTTTATTGCCATGATATGAATTACTACTGTCATTGCGGGCAAAATGTGTTATTTGAATATGGTCATGTTAATGAAAATTGTCTAGCAACTTTTAATATATTTTTCGTCTATGTAAATTGACGTGATAGATCTTGCGTTATTTCATCATCAGTAATGTTAAGCAAATGACAAGTGATTCTAAATAACTTTTAGATCTAATAATATCTATACGAATATTCAGTGAACGTATTTGAACTCGTTAATTACCAGTATAGTATCAAAATCGAGTTAATTAATAATCAAAATTTCTGTAAAATATTGAATAAATATATAATGCAATAAATTTAGTAGTGCAATAAATAATGTAATTGTACTTGAAAGTGGACAAAATCGTTGCTGAACATTATCTAATATCAATTGTCTCGATTTGTGATTACTGATCAATAATCAACTACAATACTATAGGAAATCAACAGAGCAGTCATTCATAAATTATTAATAAACGACAACCTATTATTTCAGTTAGATAAAACTATAATAAGTCATTAAGATCTTGTATACGCAACTTCGTCGATATTTAGAGCTATGTTTACAAAAACGGTAAAAAAATCTGACGCATATAATCATAAATTTTTTTTCATACATAATTTATTCAGTTAGTTGACTGTATATTTAAAATAAATTATGAAAATTAACTGAAATATTAAAAAATGGCGATGTTATTCGGCAGTAAATAAATGTTTTTTGTGACGCACACATCTGTGATGAAAATAGTTGGCATCGATCTGAGTGTCAGAAAAAAAAACTACAAATGCCGTAACACTAACAATTTTCAAAATCTTCAGTTCTATAAACCTTAAAATACTCTAAGCAATTTAATCTAATGTAATAAAAAAAGGAATTGAGACTCTTCGCGTACATAAGGCCTTTACAAACTACTCGATCTAACAAACAATTATTGCCCACAGTTCATTAAATCCAAAGGATTCATTAAATTAACTGGATCAACAAAAATTGAACAGCAAAAAAGACCAAAAATTATTGGAATATGCCATTGCAATATCTCTACTACCACTACAAACCCCATAAAATAAATGGGTGTCTGATTTCTTCACTCTCATTTGTCCGCCCAATGATGTTGTGTCGAGTATCAATCACAAAAATACGTCCAAATAAAACACAACAACATCTAAATATTTCAAAATATATCAAACTACATAAACAAATATATTCCATTCCATGACGAAACGTTGAGTTACACATCAGTAAATACCGTGTGTTATGTGTTAAAATAACGATTGGCAGTCTGCCGTCTCTTTTCACTTTTCATCATGTATGATTATTATTTTTTTTTATTCAATGTATCTACATATATATCTGACACCCCCCAATGTAGACCCCTTTTCCTTCACAGTCCCGTTGCGGAGACTGGCGCTCTTGCGTCTCTCTATGTATACATTTATACAGAGCCCAAAGTTAAATCACCAACCGAGAGAATATAACGAGTATGGTTCATCACTCGCGTGTGAATGGTCCCTGTCTACCCACAACGAAAGCGCAGTAGTTCTACCGGACTGCCAGCAACAATGGTATGCATTAACCTTTGTGCAGATGTAACTGCAGTTATGCGATAGTAGGTCTCCAACAGCAGTGGTGTATACGGATGGTGTGCGCTAGCAACTGGCGTGTAGGTTAAAAGCTGGATGAATATAGGATATAATAGTGAGGGAGAATCAGAAGGTAAAGAGAAAAAGCAAATGGAAATGATAGAAACAGCGAGGGCTGGTCGATGGCATTTACAAGCATTTCGCGTAATCTCACCGAATACATTCATCGAGAGCGGATGGACTTGCGTTGCTGACTATAGTCAAACCAATTATCGTCAGTAGCTTTTGGTTATCTGTAGGGGGATCCGAACAGTAAAATAATCGTCCAAGTGGATTCATCAGACAGTGGTCATCCAACAGCATTTGCCATCTGAGAGTTCGTCTCCATCCAGCATAGCAGTGTGTGAACTGTTATTCAGAAAGGAGAACTCCATGATATCCCTTTTCTTCGCTTCAGAAAATCCAACTCGTCGACTATATCTTCATGCACTACAGAGGTACTTCCATTTGTGACAGATGGTCGCTGTTTACTTCCGGCTATATTCAACGTAGAGTATCTAATCCACGAGACCGGATTTACGCATCAATGCATAGCAGCACTGTGCAACAATTCTTCACTTTTAATTGTCAATGATGAATTGTAAAAAATATTAAGCGCTTAAATTCGTTAGAATTAGATTTATATAACACCACGTTGTTGACATACTCCAACTTGCAGTGATATATTTTACGTTATTATAAATGTAAACAAGTTTTTAATGATAAAAATACTTGGCAAACAGTATTATAAAATGAAAATTGGAATCAACAACTTTTTCATTGGCATGGCATTATATACATTTGAATATGAATGCGCCATATCAACTTCTTCAAAATTAGGAACAATTTTGAATATCAACTTCGTCAGTAGACATCATTATTAGGCTGTATGTAATATATATGAAGAAACTGAGTATACTTGACGTCGTCAACAACGTAATTATTTGTAGCATTATATTCACAGCCTCCACCCTATATCATATTTTTGAGTGAGCGAGAACTCCTTGATTGGCTTCAGAGAGCTCATGTACAAATTCACAAATCCAAGCATTGAAAAGCAAAAGCACCCTTCGTACAACGATCTTGGACGAAGTTGGCTTAACGAGTGCCATGGAAAATGGTTAGTAGCTATATCTAGAAATAGGTTCAGGATCTATACAGTAAATAACTTTCAAATGAGCCTCGAATAAAATCTGCCCACCATTTCGGTATAGTCTGCCATTCGAAATGTTTCATTTCTTTTATTTCGTTCATTTTTTTTTATTCGTTATTCAACAGTTTCACCCTTCTTTCTTTCTCGCAGAAAACCAGCAATTGAAAGTTTTATTCATTGCAATCCATTATTATTTCTTTACTCCTTTTTATTATGTCTCCTTTTTTTTTTCTTTCACTTTTTCTTTTTTATTTCTCTGCTGGCGTAGTTCAGTAACAAGTCATACAGGATTTTAAGGAAGAAAGAAGAAGAACAAGACGAAAAAACAGAGATTCTTCTCCACAGCACACTGCAATAACCATTAGCAATTACATTTTCACACATAAAAATGCGTCGAAATGATTTTCAATTTGGCGAAATGATCGTCGTTATATAATATTGCAAATGATATTATCGCTTGTTCACGAACATAATCCTTAAAAAAGGTAGCAAAACGAATTTCACCAACTCGATAAGCAGTTTTTCTACGAAACGTGCAATGATAATGGAGGAATATTGCTAATAATACGCAAGAACTATTGCAAATGAAAACGTTCAGATAAACTATTAGCATATAACACTTTCTGATAATACAATGTCAGTTATATTTGATGGGTTCAGAACAAAAATTCGAAATATGCTAACAATACAGAAAACTACTCTCTAATTTTATATATTTTTCACTCCCACAGTGTTATAAGTCCAGTGTTGATAAATAGAATAAAATAACACTATCAATTGTAATAAAAAATACAATACCAGTTTTAAACATTGAAAAAATAAACAAACAAATGTTTTAATTGTAAATTATTATTTTTTTTTCATTTTAATTAAACTTTGAAGCCTGATTGGCCTACTTCGATATTAGTTTTACGATCGACCTTTTCAATTATCCAATGAGAATTGTGCAAAAAGGAAAAGAGCAGAATAATTAGATCTGGTCAATTTTTGATGGGATAAGCTGATGTCTGGCCGAGTGTGAAGTAACATCAGGTAAAACCTAGTCCAATCTGATATTGTTTTGAGATATTGCCAGATCTGGAACCCAACGTAATTTATATACAGGCTCCTGATCAATTCATACAGTTGTAAAATAATCAGCCATACAATATTATTTATACCACAACCCATGATAAATAAATGCGCAATGTTTTTTATGAATATTATCATAAACATTTGCTCCAAGCTCATGGCAATTATGTACTTTATTTTTTTTTTTCTTCATTTTATAGTAGCATTCGTTGTAATATTGAATTTTCATGTAACTCAGCTTTTTATTGTCACATGAATTTGTTGATTAATAATAAAACAAAAGTAATAATAATTGCAAATGTAATTTAAATTCAAAAACGAAATATATCTATAATTACTGCAATAAATTACAAGAATTTCTTCAAACAGATCAACAGTAAAATCCGGTATGATTCTAACAATATAGAAAATTGTAATTGAACAATAATAATTTACATTGCCACAATAATGTCAAATATAATACTCCTACCATCTCCATTTGTTTTATTTCAATTTATTATTTATTTTTGCTCATTTTTATTTGATCTTTGATTTTTTTTTGAAATTAATATAAACGGCGCCATATATATATATATATACATTTACAATGCATGGACACACATTGAACCGCCGCATATCATTTCAACATGAAGAATTGTGTTTGAAGCGTGCTCGCTAATGTGTGAAAATTACCGTAACGGCGTAAAGTTCAAAGCGTTTCATGTTCTCGTGTCAGGTCATGCTTCGCCTCACCCGGCCACATTTAATAATACAATAAAAAATAAAAATAAAAACAGAAAAAAAAGAAATGAGAGAGAAAGAAAAGAAGGAATGATATAACATCAATGATACAAACAGAGTAAAAACGTGATATCCGATGGTTCACATATTAAAATTTCGTTACCGTATGATTAAATAGGTGCAATATATAACGATATAGTCACGTAAAATATATGAAATATATTTCATTTATTAAACTCAAAAATATCATTCGGATCGACTGAAATTAATTATACTAGTTCTCAGCGTCACGTATTTCCAAATTTCCTTCGCCCGTTTTCATATAAATATATATATATATATATATAAGTGTGCGTGTGTGCATGTACACACCCTTCAATTACTTCGCATGAGCAAGCGCGTCCGACCGCGCAAGTTGCGACTCACTGGACTGCAGCGCGGGAAAATTTAATTAGTGGTGAAAGGAGCAAAATATGAAAAAAAAAAAAAAAAAAATTTTTTTTTTAATTAAAAAAAAACCAACAATAACATAAATAGTTGAATGAAAATAGTTTTTGTCGAAATTACAATAAATCATTTTGCAAATTTTTCATTTGCAATTATAACCATTTGCACAATTTATCCTACAAGGAGAGAAAATAAGTAACAAAAAATTCGGATAAATTTTATTGTATTAATGTACAGTATAAAATTTTGTTGTTTTCACTATTGGTAATTCATTTTCGGTGTGTATTATTATTGTTGTGTGCGCTAATTGTCATTTTTACCAATTTCATTACAATATTAAGTAAATTTATCATATATATGAGTATATATCAATCTTTACTAAAATATATTGTTGTATATCAGTATATTTCTGTATCACAATAAATAATTCTGAATTAAGAAACATTTTTCACTATATAACTCAACGTCAATCCGATTATTTACAACAATTACTATCCAGACATATATCACAAAAATACATCTGTAATAAAAAATAGTAATGTAACATAATTTTTGAAAATATAATTCACATCATAAAGAAGCATTTCAATTAACACATTCATTTAAGAACATTTATCATGGAAAAGTATCTCACATGTAGGATACATAGGTGTATTCATACATGCCTGTATAAACACGTTTATATATACGTTTGAGACAAAAGACTTGTACGAAATCATTGAAGTAAAACGCAGCCACTGCCGTAATTGGCCTGCCTTTCACATGTAAATGTGGTTCGTTAGGGGTTATCATATATGCGTAACGTGCCCGACACACAAGACAACAGAATTTGATGCTTGAGAGATAAAGACAAAGTAGCTGCGCAAATATATCGACATGAACTAACTTTTGTTCATGTAAAGCAACCAATACATTAGTGTATACTGTACTCGAATGGATAAACTCACTCTAAGCTGTGTGCGGGTGATGTCAATTTTTTGTTAACTTATATTTTGTTAATATCATCCACCAAAAAATCCCTGTGGCTGTGATAAATAATAAATTTGCATAATAAATGATTTTAATGTAAATAGAACTTCAATAATCAATAATTGACAAGTACAATTGTGACAATCTTATAAAAATTACTTGAGCACTATTATATTATTGTACACATTAATATTTTTTATACAATGCAAATAAAATATCGGAATTTAATTTTATTGAATACAATACATTTATGTCATTAATGATAGAATTATATTTATTTATATCTGAATTAGATGAAATTATATATTGTATTATCTAAACTCACTTTTTTTTTATCAATAAATCGATTAATATTGTTAATTTTATCATCGCAGTATACAATTACAAATAATTCAATGAGAAATTGATGAAGTCGACTATATATTGCAATGAACGATAATAAATTACTTTCAAAAAAATATTAATTCATTATTGAAATAATTAATTAATTAAACATTATAGATGATTATTTTGTGCACTTGGCGAATTAATCATAGACTGTTTATTCATCAAACATCTCTATGTAGCAACGAATATTTTTATTTTATATTTCAGTACAAAAAAAAAGTGGAATTATGGAATATCAAATGCCCGAACATCAATATGAAAATTCAAATATGTTGTTTTAGTTATATACATTAGTTGTATACAAACGAATTCATTTGTTGATGAAAGATATGTATAGCGAATAAAAATACCATCAATAGAGCTAGCATTGAAATGACCTCCCCCCTTTTTTTTATGTAGTATACTATGCGTTCAATGATTGAAGAGCATTGAGTGATTGATATATATTCAAAATGGCATTCGGTAGAGATTCAAAAAGAGAAATAAAAAAAATTACATTGAAACTTGCATAATTTTCAGGATATAGAGACACAAATTCTCGTTCTTTTTCACCCTCTCTTTCTGCCTTGCATTCATCACTGGTAGTGGCCGGGGTTATACCCCTTCATACAACACCCCACTGTGTACTCCATCCCTCCCTGATGATGTGAATAGAGTTGTGCGAGCAGGGCAACACGGTAATTATCTTTCAGTAATTGCGAATCGATCGATACCAAACTTTGATCACTTCCCAATATACAGAAATATAAACATGCATACGTCGCACAAAAGTGTACGTGCGGGTCTGTGAAATATTTTACATGGCATGCAATATAGTTTGAGATAATATTCAATACATATTGATATTAATTTGTTACATGCTTTTAGATTTAATAAATTAATATTTTATGATTTATCAATTTTTTATTATTTAAGGCGTTGTATACGAGATTTCGTCGATATATGAGGGTTGTCCGTAAAGTAAGTTTCACAGAGGATTTCCATATAGAAATACACATTTGATCGCTTTAAGTCATATATTTTTGGAAAGATCAGACATTTCTCTATTTTTCTACAGAGTCGCCGGTTAGTTCGACGCATTTTTTCATCCTGGTTATTCACTTCTTAATACCTAAGTCAGAGAAGTCCCCCGCCAGGTCCTGTAAAGATCGTAAAACCGCGTCTTGCACCTCGTCATCGATCGTGAAGTGGCTTCCTCCGAGGTTTTTCTTCAATTCGGGGAAGACGTGGAAGTCACATGGAGTTACGTCCGGACTGTGGAGTGGTTGGGTCATGATTTGCCATCCAAACTGCTTGATGAGGTCAGTGGTTACTCGGGCGGTGTGCGAGCGAGCGTTATCATGGTGAAGACGCACCCCTTTGAGAATCATACCTCTTCTCACAATACCGGTCCGCGTTGATTGTTGAACCGCGAGGCATAAATTCGCACAAAAATAAGCCTTTCCGATCCCAAAAGATGCCAGCCATGACTTTTCCTACAGACAGCGTTTGTTCAAATTTTAGAGGGTTTTTTCTGGACCCATCTTGCGCACACCTTTGAACATCCCAAATGTTCATGCAAAATCTTGTCGATGGTAGTTTTACCGACATCAGGAATCAACTTGTACAGCTCTCGAACAGCCACCCGTCGATCTTCAAGCATTACAGCTTCCACTTGAGCAATGGTTTCGTCCGAAATCGATGGCCGCCCAGCTAGCGGTTCATCGTGGCCGTCTATTCGTCCGTCTTTAAAGTCCCTGACCCATCTGCGCACCACCGCGGAACTCATATAAGCCTCTCCATACACTTCACAAAGTTCAGTGTGAATGTCCGTCGCCGACTTGTTCTTTGCGGCCAGAAAACGAATGACAAACCGCAATTCGCAGCTGGCGGGAGACGTGAGGGGAAGCTCCATTGCGAACCACTGTTTAGTCAAGACTAAGAGTCATAGCGAAGTGGGCGAGGCGGCGGATAGAAGGGGGGGGGGGGGGCGCGACAAACTACGCAACCTCGCTGAGAGAGCGCGTTTAAAAGTGCGCTTCGCGACAGCCAAGTCCTGTGGAATTACTTTACGGGCAACCCTCATATTTACAAAAATCGTCAGAAAATAGTGACGCATATATTATTAAATTTTTTTCTATAGATAATTTATACAGTTTGTTGACTGTATCCTCAATCAGTTTTATTTTTTAAGATTTTCATTATACCATTAAATATTAATCGTATAGCTAATTCCAAATTACAAGTACTGACAGTAAAACAAAAATAAAAATATAATAAAATAATAAAGCATCCAAATGAATTTATATTAGGTTGGACTTCACGAAATTATTCATAGTAATAATAAAGAAAAGAAATTCATGAAAAAACAGTTATATAGATATATATATATATATATATATAGGAAGTGAAATTATATGGATAGTCTATTGTATGAAGGCCGCCAGACTGGCACCATCATGGCCATTAATGACGTCGCCTAGAAAACCCATGACATCAAAGAGGACATTGGCGACACTTCGCACCACCGTAACTGCCCAAAACCAGCGATCCAATCACAGTACGTCGTAGGTGATTCATAGACCTGTAGAAGAAGGCCCAACAGCTAGAATTAGACAGTAACGATGAGAGCAGCGTAGCGACGACAACATATTCAGAAATTATTTACAACACATACATACACTGTAATTTAATAAACGTTTGACTTTAACACAACACACATCTCTCTATATATTAAAACATCATACATATATATATATATATAACTGTTTATTATTCTATCAGAACCGTTGTTGTTTAACGAAAATGAAACTCCATAAATTATAACAGAAAGAATATATAACAAGTTTCTGTTGTGTAATGGATAAAATAAATATTTTTACAATATTTATTTTGTAAATATATTATTGTACCAATGGATTGAAAATTATTTTTTGTTGGACCGAGTAACCAATCGAATCTTTAACAAACCATTATTTATATCATTTCAACAATATTTTTATTTATATAACAATAAATTATTTGCATCTGACAGAATATATATGGTTTTGTAATTTAAGTTCAATTATTGTATCCTAAATCATCAGAACGACATAAACCATATGAGTGCTGAATGTCAGCACAGTCGTGAATTAAAAGACACGTCGTACGATAATTAGACAGAATGGATATATATTCAGCTCACGATTGACCGTTTCAAGAGAAGTTGTCAGGTGACGAGTGAGAGTAGTCGAGGTATCGGGTGCAGAAGGATAGAGAGATTATAATTCGTAATGTCAATAGGATAGATGGGATGCGATGTTAATAGCCATTGATGGAAATCCCAATCTCATATAGTATGATCGTTGAGTAACATGAGGCTTCATATGATAATTACCATCAGTAATCATTGCGATCGATGTTCCGAGATTTTTGTTTATAATATACATAACGATTCATTGTGAATTATACAAATTGAATTATAGTTAACGTGAAAATTCATATATATATTTTTTTTTATTTTATTTAACATTTATTTGGTATTCATGGTTATCACAAATATACAACTAAATTTATTTCAGATGATTACTGTAGAAATTATTCAAATCGATTGACAATCTTTATCTACAATTATTGTAGATTTTGCATTTGCTAGTACTCATTAAATTATATTATATTAGATATTTATTCGATGATATATATTTCAAAAATACATATTAATCTATTTCTCAAAACAATTTCATAATACATTTGAAAAATATATACATATATTTAAAAGTGATATTACTATTTTACAAAAGTTTGCAATTGAGAATTAACGAGATAAAAACAAAATTAATAATAATAAAGACAATAGATAAATAATACACAGCCAGAAAAGATTTTAGTGTTTCGTATATCGAATCCAACTCGCCATACTTCTTTTTGCCCTCATGAAAAACATTTAGACTGTGTTTTCCGCCGCGTCTGAACCGCGAACTTTTTTACAAGCCTCTTCTCACCGCTCTTACGTTTTCGCTTGGCAATACGGCAACAAGAAACGCAAACTTCCACAAAACTTTAAAGTAATTATCGTAAAAATTCATTTCAACTATGGATAATACATTGAGCGCACAAAGCCGGTGTGCCGCGTTGGCTCGTATAGATCCCATGCCCTCTATCGAACGCGTCGCTACACTATAAATGTTTGTGGTGCTCATCGCTTGGGGCGCGCCCGTCGCATCCAGATACAATACAATAATCTGCCTGCCGCTATATTACGTTTGTTGAAATTTGTGAGGCTATGGGAGAAAGTGGTCGCGGTAGAGGGTTTCTAGTATAGTAGCATGTAGAGTTTAAAGAAAGTGAAAAAAAAAACTACTGCGCAACAGTCGAAATAAATAACGGAAATATACATAGCATATATATGTATGTATACAGTTGTTAGTGTATATCGTTTAAAAGGTTTTTTCATTGGTGAATTAAAATACGAGGCTTGACTAACCCGTATTTATTATCTTGAAATCACCTCGTCCATCTGCATACACGATTTTATTAAAAACAAAAAAAAAGAAAAGGCAGAATAAATTTTCCATTTCTCACTAAACCCAGTTTACAATTCATGAATAAACCAAACAATATATTCTTGTTTGCAAAAAAAATATATCAATATTTTCTAGAACTAGAAATATTTACAGTCACTCTAGTAGATAATACTCGGTGTATATTACTATTTTTAATGGGCAATAATATTTATATTGTATTTAATATGTTGACTATTAATACATAATTTTGGTTATTGTTTCGAATTAAATGTGTATTTTAATTAATAAATATTAATAAATCATCATCGGGAATATATTAAGTCTTCATCCATAAATATTACTACATATATTGTTTGCCTAGTGTACCAAATATGTAAAATAAAATGGTAGATCGCGATAATTTATGCAGGAGTGCAAAGTTGTGTCAGTTAATTTACTGTCCACCAATGACTTCATCTCGTGGACTCATTCGCTCTCTCCCATTATCTCTCACTTATTCTTTGGTACGCGTAGATAAATAAAATAGGAACTCCGAACATTTTATAACTTCAATTAGGTGAACAGAGTCAGTGTAGCATCCTAAAAAAGTTTTTATGGATTACAGTATTAAGTAGAAAATACAATCATATTGACCATTAAGTAGGAAAATGCTCACCATAACCACAGTTTTAGTACCACCCTAACGATTCACATACGACTTATCAACATTTATGGATGTGTCAATTATTAAAGACATATAAAACATACGAATGCAATTACGACCCGATAAACTCAAAAAATCAACAAACTCTTCATTTGTGCAGTTATTACACAGCCAGATTCTTAAAACTATTATTATTATTATTTTCCTCGGATCTTATGTTTTATTATTATTATCTATCAAATAATTTTATTTTTTTGAAAATTAATGATATTAAATCAATTATTCCTGAGCCACTTTTATTATTAACATTTCATTTAACGATTTAATCCCAACTATCAGTTGCAATATCTTCAATTGTTTCATGCGAATACAGTGATTTGATATTACAAAAAATCACGATCTAATTTTATTATACTCCTACTCAATCCAATAAAATATTTCTGTTCGCATAAATTGATATATTTGATACGTAAAGTCAATAATGTCTTTGAAAATGACCTTATTCTACCGTCAATATCAAGATATCTACTGTTCATTGTAGTCAAGAACTATAGAAGATGAAATGTACTCGCACTCCTTATTGAGGGGGAAGCGACGTGGAAATGATGAAAGGGTGTATGGAAAGCGTTAATCAACTAAGAGCCAGTGAGTAGTCTGCGTTTGCACATTGCGAATCTCAGTCTGCGCAATATCACTATTCACCATATAGACATTAACTAACAGTGCAATTTGTCTGGTCTTCTAACAAACTCAAGACATAATTCATCACCTATAAACACATCGAGTTGTATAGGTATTTTCAATTGACCAAAGAAAAATTTAATTATATGTCGTAATGTAAATACAAAATATAATCAATCTAGAAGGCAATATGGTATGTTATATTCGTATCATTGAAGAAAAAGTAGGGAGATTTTTGCTGATTTCATTTTTATTGGCGTTTATTTACAATGGTAATAAATATTAATTGATATTTTGTGAGATATTGCAGCAATTTTCAGATACTTTCTGAAAAATTACAAAAATGCTCAGATATTTTGTGGAAAATTGCAAAAATTCTCGGATATTTTCATAAAAATTACACGTATCTATTTTCAATATCACATATCACAGTAAATAATTTGCCACAATAAAAGTTACAGCTAAAATTTGTCTGTATACATTTTATGAAAACAGAAGCCCGCGAAACATGGTAAACACGACGTTATATCAGAAATGATTCCAAGTGATTATCAAAACTTTTTGTATCACACAAAAGTTATTCAATTATAAACCGAAAAAAAAGAACCTCGCAGTTACTGAGTACTACTTCCAATATCATACCAATGATGCTGCGTCATCAAATTGTACAGAATTGAAATGTCAAAACTGATAATTCGCACATATTAATATACATTAGTAATATATAAACGATGTATTCACAAGTATCGATGAGAATAAACGAAGAAAAGAACTAAATAGTATTACGAGTATCTGTGTGCAATTTAGAAATATGTGATGCGTAGATTCAGTTCGCGTAATTTCGTATATATATATACGAGTATGTATTGTGTAAGCGAAAAATGTTGCGTGCACGGTGGCGCAACTTTGCGTCACGGCCGTTGAGCTTCATCGATCACCGGCCAACTCAATTTGTCTCCATTGATACCAATCTGCTGAGCCAGCGATTGCTCTCACCTCTTTTGGTTCTCAACCGTTCTAAGCGCATGATTGCGCAACTCATTCGTTTTTTTTTGTCTCGCTTCTTTATATAAGCGCCGACCTTA
>CAJUYH010009575.1:0-13537 GCA_910591685.1 Galerucella tenella
AAGAATAATATATCAAATAAAATTCTTTCATCTACAAATGACTTAAAACCGTTGCCGTCACCTTAATCGTCGTCTTTATGTGACCGATTCCATCCTCATCAACGTCATCTACATACCAGTTAACACCAAATAACTCCACTGGACCGGCAATTTTAAGTAATTTACAGAATGGAACAAATTGTGTTTTTAATATTAATAATAATAATAGTTTTTGGTTAAAGTTTTGTATATGTATGTTGGAATAAAATAACTTTTGAAAATGGGTTGGTATAATTTTTTGTATATACGGTCGTAGAAAAAATAATCTTCCTAACTCATGCGTGAAGTGTCTTTCCCGCCCTTGACCGCTTGCCCGAACTCCACTCCGCGTCGGGAAAGTATCACTTTCCGCACTAGTTAGGAAAATAACTATTATTCTACGGTAAACAAAACGTGCAAGTTTGACCGATTTGGCTGCGAGCAATACCTGTTCAGACTTGCACAGAGCTAGACGCGCTCGTAGCGCGCGCACTACGTAAATCGCGCGGATTTCCGAATGACCGTAATATTTTTTCTTTTTCAAATGAACATTTGAAATTTTCTGAAAAACTTCCTTATATAATACTAATAATACTCTTTGAGACTACATATGTAGAAATTAAAAATTAAAAACTTTGTTACTCAACTTTTGCAAAAGTATGCACAAAGTCAGAAAGAGTAGTAAGAATTCTTTTTTTAATTTCTTGGGAAATTAAACCACAATATTTTTGAATTCTTTATTTCAACGTTTCGGTAGCGTTCCAGCTACCGTTGTCAAGAAAAAATGAGTAGAAATTAATTTTTTATCCCTAACTGACACAACAGAAAAAATTTGACAACTAGACAATCAAAAGTAAGAAATTTTTCGAAATTTCCCGATCGGTTGGAAATTGCTTTGGAAATTTCGGGTATGTTTAACTGCCTTGCAAATAAGTTCAAGAATGTGTGATTAAATTTTTATGAAAAAATATTGATTATTCCGTGAAAGGCAGCGAGTTGAAGTTCGAAATTCGCGGAAAAAGGTTTTTCTATTTTCTGACGTAATTGTAGATTTTAACAATGTTCCCCCAATTTTAGAGGAAAAAAAATGTCATATTCGTATTCACCACCCTCAAAAACATGGAGTAACATGATTGTTAGCGATTAGAAGTAATCTGGTCACTGGATGGTTGCCGCTCGCCTAATAGGGCACTGTGTATGTGGGAATGTCTGTCTGAACTCCGGTGAGAGAGAAAAAGAAGGCGATCAGAGGGTTTTCTGTCTTTGTCTGTTTATATATAGCACACACGCTATTAAAGGGAGACATCCCAAACCTCCTATCTCTCCATCTCCCTTACATGCTGATGGGTTCCGAGCTAGCTTGTTCTGTAGTATCTCCATGACCACAAGCCGGACCCAGTGACACCTACGGCCTAACGACTTCGACAATTGCGGAACTAGCCTAACGTTACACCCATGCTCAATCCCTTGAGAGATGGAATGGAATCAAAAGATGCAGTCTTGCCAGGATCACCCTGGGCGACCCTGGGAAGCTGGCGCCGAAGAAATATTTGGCGATGACCAGGAAAAACCTGCGTTTAACAGTAGGATTTCTGACTGGTTACTGTCAACTAAGGAAACACCTCCATACTATGGGGCTAGTGGACACACCTCTTTGCAGGATGTGTGAACAGGAGGATGAAACTGTCAGGCATGTATTATGCGAATGTCCGGAGTTATCATCAATAAGAGAGTGTGTGTTCGGTGAGTCTTGGCCTACACCTGCCCATATAAAGGAGATGTCTCCTAGTGACCTGTCCACCTTCCTGAGAGGGACAGGATGGACAATGAACTCCTCGGGAGGATGTACAATGGGTCACATGTGGCCTAAGTGCTGTGAGCCTACACACTCACCCTCCCTACTCTATAGATACATATACAGACCACAAGCCGCTTAGGGAATTAAATTGATGGATCGGAAGTCAATTTTCCACAGTAGCCGTTCTTAAATATTATTTATATCTTCACTGACTGCATTTGGAATAACTTCTGTCATTTTGCTTCTGCATGAGCTTGAATGTGATACTATTCAGTTTCCATAAATATTTCAAAATAGCACCACACAAAACAACTGAAAGCCAATTATATATACATTATACATAATCAACTATTCAAACTAATGAATTCTTTATTCCAAACAGGACACCGCTCCAGGTGAAATTGTGATGTACATTATGGCATCCAAGTTAAATATTTATATTCTAAACATTTGAAATTGTTTGGATGGCATTCATAAATAACGAGCTGCCATAATAAATGTATAAAAAATGCCCGCAGGTAGACTGTTGATTGCAACAAATTCGAGTTCCGAATTCGACTGCCTTGTCCGTTATGGTTTCAAATAAAAATTCATTAGCTGTCTATTATTAACACCGCAGTCAGATCAATTCAGTGGCGAACCAAATCCACCGTTAAACTGGCAAAGTTATAAATATTCAACATTGAGAGTAGAATGTCCGTTAAAATTCGATATTCATGTATAAGAGATAACATCTAGATTATTTGAAAAAGCGTTTGGAATTGCAGAGTAGACTGGGTAATCACCAGAAAAAATTAATACAGTTATGTTTCCACAAATACTTTGAATTTATACATTTATTCCGCTATGTATAATACGTGAGCTTTGTTTTTAGCTGAGGTGGATATTTTCATCCATATAATGTTCGTAAAGTACTTTCCATCAGGTGAATTTTGTATCTGCTCATAATAGATAGTTCACAATTTTTTTTTCATTCCTTTATTTAACGTCGGTCTATTTCTGCGACTGAGGCTAATCACCGACGCCGGGAGCACTCTACCTCTAACCGGAAATTTCGGCGAACCCACTAGTATTCCAGCCAGTGGTAGCTATGCCAAGCAACGGAACATGCGAGTATAGTCATTTTTGACAAAAATCCTAGTAGAAAACGGATGGTGCCATCATAGAAAAGACATTACGTAGTATCATTTTGATATGTTGTGGACACGCAAATGTTGTTCAGTAATTTTTTATGAACATTTATAACGAAAAAAAGCTTCTTTTTTGGCTTTTTTCATATAGCGTGAAACGCGCGTACTGAAGCAATCTCGATAGTATGTATGGGTAAATTGTAGATAATTAAAATACGAACAAAATGAGGGGTCGAACGGGTCAATCGGATAATTAGGAACCGAAAAAATCAGGAAAAACCGAAAAATTTGTCATTTTTAGAAAATTCATATCTTTGTCATTTTTCAATTGCAAGAGCTAAAACTTGGTACAAAAGAAGTTCTTGGTATGCCCTTTATATACGCAAAGAGCAGACGCCAAGCGACGTTTACTTTGATCACAGTTTTACAATTTTTATTTTCACATACGATAATTTTCAACTTGTCTGGATGCGTGGTCGATTGTCCGATTTTTAATTTGAGAAGGGCTTTGAAAAGTGTAAATGTAGAGCAACAAAACGTTTGTTCTCGATTTGAAATCAAGTGATGCGAAGTCGGCCTAAAAGCGGCTACCGAGAGAAGTACAATATACATAGATATACGTTCACGCTGGCGCACGGTATAGTATAGTAGTGTTATGTTATCTATGGTATAGTATATAAACGCTGCTTTGCGTTTATATACTATACCTCTTCTTGGTAGCCGCTTCTCCCACTACTGCACCGCTTTCCAGCTCTCCGTCATTATTGGCGATGTTCCCTGCCGTTTTAGGCCGACTTCGCATCACTTGATTACAAATCGAGAATAAACGTTTTGTTGCTCTACATTCACACTTTTCAAAACCCTGCTCAAATTTGAAATCGACCACGCATCCAGACACGTTGAAAATTATCGTATGTAAAAATGAAAATTGTAACTGTGATCAAAGTAAACGTCGCTTGGCGTCTGCTCTTCGCCTATATAAAGGGCATACAAAGAACTTCTTTTGTACCAAGTTTTAGCTCTTGCAATTGAAAAATGAAAAAGATATAAGTTTTCAAAAAATGACCAATTTTCCGGTTTTTCCTGATTTTCTCGGTTTCTAATTATCCGATTGACCCGTTCGACCCCTCATTTTGTTCGTATTTTAATTATCTACATTCTTCCCATACATACTATCGAGATTGCTCTAGTAAGTTCTACGCATCTACGCTATAAGAAAAAAAACAAAAAAAGAAGCTTTTTTCCGTTATAGATGTTCATAAAAAATCACTGAACAACATTTGCGTGTCCAAAACATATCAAAATGATACTACGAAATGTCTTTCATATGATGGCACCATCCGTTTTCTAATAGGATTTTTGTCAAAAATATCTACCCATTGCTTGGTGTATGCCTGCGAGCTGTGATATGCTACTCACCCCAGTAGTCTAGTGTTTCGCTGCAGGCTGTACAGGCCCTATACGATGGTTTTCCCCTGCATGGTCACCCATCCAAGCACTAACCATGTTCGACACTACTTGACTGTAATTATCGCATCAAAGGCATTCCATTACAGTGCTGGGTCGTCGCTCTACAAAATTAAATAGTAGTCATTTGCTCGCTTTATTCCTCGCGTCATCATAATTTTAACTAGATGAGATTTCCCATAATTTATATGGTAACCCTTGTTCTCGTATCCAGAAAACCAAGCTCTCCCGGATATAAGTGTATTGAGGGATTGTCATCATTTTTGAATATCATTTTTGAAATTTAAGCCATTATAAAGTGGACCACTAGGTGTATATTTGGAATATATTCATATTCTACGTCCATAAAACGCTGATTATCGATATTCATCAGAACTATCCATAACCTTCACACTGTCCCGTCCCATGGATATCCATAAGGTATACTAGATCCTGCAACGGATATCTTCCGGACATCCAAGATATCCATCATGGATACATGTTCCACTTCAAAACAAATAATAAATATCCCAAATACCTATATACACAATTTATTTTCAAATTTACCTCTAAAGCGACAAAAACACTCCTCGAGCCACCAGTAAAGCGTAAATAATGTATATTTCATTTGCACCAGTGGCCAACAACAGACCACATACACAATTCACTCTGTAGCTTAAACTAAAATAACGCCCAAACGAACAAAAGCATCAGTTTCTTGGTGTACAAAATAAAGTTTTCGTCTTTTATATAGTGAATCATTTTTTATTTCATTAGCATCTTGTGTGTCGTATTCTTAGCCGAGCAGAAACAATGAGATCTTGTCAATGGTTAGGTTAGTTGTAGAGGTTTTAACCACCTTAAGCTTGGTTTGTGGAGCTTGTATTGTATGCTAGGTCTTCGTAAATTAGTGGAAGTTCGGGTCATTTGGGAACGGCTCAAATAAGCGTATGAAATTTACATGATTCAGTGGGATGGAGTTTCATTGGATGACTTAACTAGTTACACTAATTAGGTGAAGGGATATTTATCAATCAAACTGAATATATCTGAACATATGTAAATATATTTATTATACATCTGAATGCCCACTTGTATACTTCATCAGTATATATACATACTTCGCTAGGTCAAATATCCTTTTTACGTGATCTCTCCTCATGTTCATGACCTTGCGTGTCTATTTACTATTCTACAACTATAAAACAATAACTAACTGCATTGTTTTTAAAATAAACATAATCACATTGAGTTATTTAATAACAAACAGTTCCATTGAATTATTCAATAATGAATAATTTCAATGAATTTAATCATTGGTTTTATGTGATGCCAAAAGACATCACAAGCTCTCCACCTGCACTACTTGCTTAAACATCGCATTCAAGTCCGTTGTTGACAGTGGATGTTGTGAAATGGATTTGGTAACATTTGCAGAATATTCTTTGACGACTTCGTCAGTACGCTCATTCACAGTTATACCCAAATAAAAGGGTAACCAAATACATTATTTTGTTTTGTTCATGCCGAGAGTCATTTGGAGGTAAATATAACGGATTTATGGGTCAGTAGTTATACATTTTCCCCAAATTGCCTTTTTGGATTCATATGCTTGAAACTTCAATAAAATGGACGCAAAAATTCAATTATATTCTTGCAGAAGATTTTAAAACCAATAATCAGTTTTGACCAAATTCAAATAACCTACAATCTACATGATTGAATATTATTTATACGATATTTCACTATATTTTTAACAATTTTTATTCCACAACTATGTCACGTTTGAACAAACGTGAACCAGTGAGAGAAATATATATGCATGCAAATTTCATTCACAATACAGTTTGTTTATGGCGATTACATTGAATGCTAACGTCCAGCTATATCCAATCAGTTCGAGATCAATGCAGTGACACAAGTAAAATTTATGGACGAAGCGGAGAATCTCTCG
The DNA here is from genome assembly GCA_910591685.1 of Galerucella tenella. Classification (NCBI taxonomy): domain Eukaryota; kingdom Metazoa; phylum Arthropoda; class Insecta; order Coleoptera; family Chrysomelidae; genus Galerucella; species Galerucella tenella. Next base: position 6,347 of record CAJUYH010009575.1, read on the forward strand.
GGTGATATTTAATGGGAGCTACCAAATCTATTTGAGGATATCAGTGAATATATCCAATACGATACACAAATAGAATGGATATCAGATATTCTGACGTTTAATAAGCTGTTATTACCTAAATGTGAGAACGGAAGTACTTTATCAATAAAACCCAATAAATCAAGTGTCGTATGATTTCATTTAGCGAGAATGTCAACTGTCATTGGCAATAATTGATAACTGTATTTTCAATGATTCATTGTATACCGGAATCCAAGCTTCGACGTTGTTAATTATACAGTATTTCTGAATAATACTATCCACTTAACATAATTCTTAATGCGTCTTTGGAAAAATGAGAAAACACGTCAAAAATCATACAAAGGAGCACGTCTTTATGCTCATATGTAGACGTTGCAACGTTAACCCATCTCTCCTCATGGTCTCACCACTCCCAATTTTTTAAATCTAACACTCTATACGTCATTGCCTTGTTGGATTCTCCTCTACAAAAATATTACCAAAAAGGAATATAATACATAAGTGAAAAGTCACTCGTTTGAGAGTTACGGGTAATTCCAATGTAAATTATACTTTTATTGCGGCACTAACTCTGCTTGGGCACAAAAACATAGCGACCGACGTTTTTTATATAAAGTGTAAAGTAGGTAGGTAGCTTGGTTTTCATTCGAATATCAAAATTTAGGTACAAGTAGGTATCCTCCCTAAGTGAAAAAATTTTGTACTGGCACCGATAGGTTGACGACATTTTAGCTTGCTTCACCGGTGCAACTAGACATCCAATAGTTACATCAACTCAATTCATAAAAATACCATATTTACAGTAGAAATTGAACAAATTGAGTTTATAAAGAACAAGTATTTCCTTCTAAAACCAAGAATAATCAATTTAAAAGCTTAACATACTTTGGAATACCATCCTGAAAAATCAAATCATTTCAAGTAACGTGAGACTTGAATATTTGCTTTGAAAATCGATTACAATTTATCGGAATTAATTGATAACAACAAATCCAAATCTTCAAAATTGAACAAATCAGAAGTTTATAAATTAAAATGTGGTAATGACAACTGTGATAAAATTTATATAGGTAGTATTTTTAGGAATTTCAAAACTAGAATTTCAGTACACAAACGTAGCTATAATAATAATAATATTAATAATAATAATACATTTATTATCCACATTAGGTATATAATAGAAACACAATATAGTGTAAGATAAACATTACAAAATAGAAACAATTTTTCGAATGTTTCCAACTGATGTGGATAAATGGCTAGATAGGTTCAGGTTCAGACGAGTAGTCCTTTCCTGCTTTTCCACCAATGACAACCAAAAATCAGATTCCAACTACTCAAACCACTTATTTCAGCGAACCAACTTTCGATTCAAATTTTGAAATTTTGCATATAGAACCTGATCCCTTAAGTTGAAAATTTTATAAGCTCGTGGGATGAATAAAAGCAAATATTCAGATAATTTTCTTAATGACCAAATATATATCAACAATTCTCCCTTATTAAATCTTTTTACCTAGAAAGGTTCTAGTGAGATTGTTTTGAATGTATTTCCAGGTAAACTTGCTAAATACTTCAGTTAATCCCATACTTGGACACTTTTACTTTTTATTTCCATACTTTTGTCAATATCCATAAAATTCAGTATTAAGGCACTGTATAAATTAAAAATGTTTCATTATACTTCCATTCGTTTGAGAAAGCTACTGTGTTAGCGAAACGTGTCAAAACTTTAAGTAAGTTGAATATAGGTTTAAATATAATGTAGATTTAAACAAATTAAATTGTTTTATTTCATCGTTCAGTACCTATCTACCGTGAAAGTGTAGGATTATACCACGAAAACAATAAATCCATAGCTTAGCCATAGCTAATGCTGTTCATCCCGGAAGAAATGCCACAAGTACGTAACTGAAAACATTTTGAAACAGAATCATCTGCCAATAAAAAGTAGTTAACAACAAGGCAATGGAAGTCGCTGTTTTAGGACAACTCACGTTAGAAAAACAGCATTCAATGTCACAAATTTCTAGTGCAGTGGATGTTACTCGCAACAGTGTTCTCAAAATTCAACATAAACACAAATTCAATCCTTACAAAATTAAATTACTTCAGGAGCTACATGAAGACGATTGCGACCGAAGTGCATTTAAATCAAAACGCCATCGTGTATGCAAGACTTAACTGTTTTATAATTACCCGAGCACATGGCTTATTGTACTCCACCGAAGCCGCCGAATGTCTCAAATGGAATCTACATATGTAAATGGGTTTCAAGCTCGAACAGATTGGAATTGAAAGTTGGATGCTAAACTTCATTAAGTCGACCTTATACCACTTTAAACTGAGTTAAATTAAATAGATGGAATAAAAAACCATCACTCCAACGTATTTACGAATACTTTATTACAGAAATAATGAAGCAAATTCAAGTACCTACTTTTTTTTGCAGTTGGGAAGTACTTTAAAATATTCAAGAATCTAATAATAAATTTACTGCTATTTGCATGGTAACACGTTTCCTTGCTAGTGAAGTGCTACTCAAAAATGCATTGGAATGCTGTAAAATAGCTTACGCCTCAAATGTTAGACGGCATGTTACGTATTAATAGGAAACGTTGAAAATGTCTGTCGCTCAAGAAATATGTTGAAATTTTCTTTAATAAATATTCGTTTTTCGTATTTCCATCAATTTCATTCATTTATCTACTGTATTCATTTTATTTATTGCATTTGATTAATTCAAAAAAAGAAAGCTTGGCATTTATCCTTATTTTATTGTGATGTGATTGACTTTTTTAAACTTAATTATCATCACACATACAGGAGCAAACTTGCTCAACGGTGACCATAGCAAAGGTTTTGACCTTAACTCCAATACATACGCTGGTGGAAAGTATAGGGAGTGATTGATAAAAACCGCGAACCAGCTTGCCACTTTTTCAGACAACATTTGAAAAATTACTCAAGACTCACAAAAACAATCAATAATTTTGTGTCGTTCTTTGGTTTTGTCACACATTGGGTATCATCATAGGTAATTCGAACTGAATCCTTTATAGATTTCATAATCAAAAGTAAAACTAATTAAAACTAATCTAACAGTTTTTTTTTCACCAAACTTTCAATGAGATTTGTTTCGTAATAAAGAGTTTTCCGACCAGACTGATTCAAGTTATTTGTTTCCAATTTAAAACCCACATCCGTCCAATTTAAACTGCAGCTTTTTCTACATTTATTCATTGAGTTGGAGAGAATTGGTTCAATACAAGTAGATGAAATTAAAAGAAAGCATACATTTTTCTTCTGTTAATTTTCAATTAAAATGAAGCAAAGCTTCACAGTTCTGATCTGCATTTATGAATTTTAATAATATTATTTTTCTATTGAGTGGTAATAATACTGTCAGTAAAAATAAAATTTGGTCGCTCGTTTGATAATAATAAAAAACCCACACAACTAAAGGTAGTCGTGCGATAGTCGCTGCAGAGACATGCTGCAGCTGCAGGCGGCCGAGGCAAGAGGCAAAGACACTACTGTAGCAGCAACTAGCTTACTAGGTGTCTCGCCCTGTCTCTGCTGCTTGGGCGCGCATCTGCATCCGGACCAGTGTGGAGGCACGAGGCAGCCATCGTCGTGTATTGTAATGTTATTATCAAACAATAGATAAAATAGTGAACAATGGATAAAATAGTGAAAAATACGCTATCGTAATCAAAGTTGTCACTATTTTTAGGGGAAGAAGATGATCTACTTATGGATTTAGTTGAGCAAAACCGAACTTCATACGACCTTAAACTAGAAAGTTACAGAGATACTGTAAAGAGGGAAAGTATTTGCTGCGCTCTCTTGCGTTTCCTATATAAATTGTATAATATTAAATCCTGATCTCCCTCTTCCTCTAATAAAATTTGTTTGATAATTCTACATCCTTCTTTCTTAACAGCAAAAGAAGTACTGATCTGTTATTCTGTCGCATGCTACGAACGAGCCCTCTAGGTTTCTTCTGTCCTATCTCGGTCGCTTGCCTCTTGCCTCGGCCGCCTGCAGCTGCAGCATGTCTCTGCATCGACTATCGAACGAATACCTTAAAGCAAGCTTACAATTCAAAATTTTCTCTTTCTGGGAGAAAAAAATAAGAACTTGTTTCCAGTTTATTTTCATGAAGTACAAATTCAACAATAAATTTGCCTTTCGATGCTCTCCTTTTTTATTGTTATTCAGAAAAATGTTGAAGGAACAGTGATACATTTGTGACTTTTTCCATAATTTAATGAATTTCAGTGAGATTATTTCGCAGGGGAAATAAAAATATATTATTATGAACTAACAATTAGCATTATTTTTGATCTCACAACTTCTTATATATGAGTTTTACAAAAATGAAACTTTTTGCTGTAGGTACAATAAATATGCGTTTGTACCAGTGTTTTTCCAAAGTTCAATTTTTTCTCAAAGTTGAGACTTAAAATAAAGAGTATACATTGTGTTATTTATAAAATCTCAAAAGCGCGATAACTTGTTTGCTAAATAGCGTTCATAAAAAATAATAACAGATTTGAAAATGTCGTTAAAAAATGAGTTCGAACTCATCCTCAAGCAGAATTACGAATGATCTAATGAAGAACTTGTGTGATCGAAAAGGTTGAACGCATTTCCAACCATTAAGACGGTTATGGCTACTTCGTTGGGTTGGTAGATATTAACTTTTCATTAAAGCTTTTGTGTGTGTGTGTGGAAGCAGGGATGGCCTCAGCTGATGGCTATTGGCCACATAACTTTTTCTGCTCTCTATTGAATGTTTCTAGGTTAAAGATCTATTTTTGCTTCCTTAATGAAGTTTATTATAGAATCTAAAGTAGCTTTTTCTGTGCATGCCAGGAGAGAACTAATATTCAGTGGAAGAGGAAAGTTATGGTCCATTAAAGTGATATATAAATTAGATATAGCCGCTTCATTTTTCTCACACTCTAGAAATATATGATTAGTATCACCGATCGATACGTTGTCGCAGCTGCAAAATGGAGATTGTAGAATGCCCAATTTATGAAGGTTTAATGGTTTAGTCGCGTTATAGTTGCTGTATATTTTCTACTATAATCAAATTTTGTTATGTGTGGTATATTATTTGGTAGATTTATATAAGCTGGAAGTAGAAGCTTTTTGATGTTTTGCTTAGGTTATTGTAAGCTTTTCTCCATCTGATTCTAACAGATTTCTTATGCATGCTAATTACAGAGAAATTTAAGGTATTCTTTCAATTTACAAGCTTCTTTTGCATCCTGATCTGCCTTCTCGTTGCCTATAATACCGCTGTGACCTTTTACCCATGTGAGAATAATATTTTTATTATATCTTCTGTAAGTTCCTTGTGGCATTACTTATTCTTTTTTCTCTTATTCTTTTGGGAATCAAACCACAATAATGTTTTTTATTTCTTATTTCGACGTTTCGGTAGCGTTCCAGCTACCGTTGTCAAGATTAACTAGTAATAAAATTAATAAAATAATTTTTGGTCCCTATCTGACACAACGAAAAAATATGACAACGTTCCAGGAACGGTTTTTATTGGGATAGCGCTTTTTTTAGCTTATTTTGGAAATGTTGTTAATAAAACGCGTTTGTTGTTACTTTTTTGTGTATGATCATTTTTGTTTTCAAAACATGTATAACTCAGTTTGGTGATTTTGTGTATTGAAGTGTGTATCGATTAACAACTATTCCAAAGATAAATCATAAGAAAACCTGGATAAAAACTTATGATGCTATCCTGATAACGCAGCTAATTGACTATTTGAAATTTCTCTTTCTAACTTTGGAACCAAATTTGACTACATTCGGCTGAAATACTAGCTACACATTTATCTGCATTTAGTTGTATTAAAGCACTTTCTTTGATTTTTCGTCTTTTATTATTGGGCTCTTTCAATATTATTTTTGTCGAATCTCATTGAATTTTATGCCCCTCTTCCCAAGCATGTTTACAAATACCTGACTTGAAGAACTCACTATCTTTAATGTATTTTTTATGTTCACTTATTCGGACTTTCAATGGTCTAGATGTTTCACCTAAATAGAATTTGTCGCATTCACAAGATATCTGATAAATGCAATTTTTTGAAGATTGTTCTTCATTTTTTGGTTTCGTTTTTGTTAAGATAGATCTCAAAGTATTGTTAGATTTAAAGCTGGTTCGAATATTAAATTGATTACCAATTTTCTTAATTATTTCTGACAAACCCCTAACATACGGTATTGTCAAGTTTTTAAAAATTATGTTAGCTGAATTATTAATATTATTGTTATTATTATGGGGTATTAACAATGAGCCTTTCTCTATATTCTTCATTTCTTCATTTACAAATTCTGCCGGGTAATTATTGGCATTTTAAACATTTTTCAGTAGAGTTTTCTCCTTTGTGAAATGATTATCATTAGAACAAATGATTCTGGCCCTATCGTATAAAGATTTTACTACCCATTATATTGTGGTTTGATTCCCAAAAGAATAAGAGAAAAAAGAATATGTTTATTATTAATTTCCAAATGGTATAGTAAGTTTCTTATTCAAAAGTTAGTTCCTGATTATAAATATTTATAGGAGATCATTATATAGCTTGTGAGACGGATTTTGAGTCTGTTATTATAGCAACTGTTTGAACTGGATTTTGTGTATCTACACCATAATAAGCATTGTTTTAGTGTCAAAGCCTCGGCAGAGTAAATTGAAAAAATCTCTGCTATTCTAAATTTTTCGATATGATTTATGTTTAAGACAAAAAATGCTGCTCCTGTTCCAGTCACATTTGGATCCATCCGTATATATTTTAGTTACATTGTCCCCAAAATTATTCAATATTATGGTTTTGAGAAAGATGATATTTAGATTAGGAATTTCGGTGTATAAGAGGTATATGTCGGTTGGCCGAAATATAGTACTTTTGTAACTATACTTATACAGGGTGATTCATAAGTAATGGGCCAAATTGTAAATCTACGTTCAGAAGGCTAAAATAATAATATTTTCATTAACAATAATGGGTCTTAGTCTGCTTCTTACTGAGGTACAGGATGTTAAAGCGAATAAAATAATAGTACATTGTTTACCGGGTAGGAAAAGCTTTGGACGACTGTGAAGATTGCTAAGTCGAGGCGCAAGCCGAGACTTAG
>CAJUYH010009576.1:0-13537 GCA_910591685.1 Galerucella tenella
GTCCTTGTTAACATGCGGTTTTTCTTGGGAACGTCCAGACTATAGATGGGTTATATACTATACTATAGATGGGTTAACAAAAAAAGAAGTCATAACATCTTAACTGCTTTTCTTCTATCTCTTCTAGTTTACGTGAAACCCTGCAAAACACACCAATTTGGGACACCCTGTATATTGTCCGGAAAATGACGAAACAGCAGAGCATATAATTCGTACCTGCCCCCCGCAGCTCGAATCAGGTATCTGATGTTCGACAGGGTCTCCCTCTCGCCTTCGGAACTGAAATATCATCCACCAAACAAAACTAATAATTTGTTCGGTGAAATCTGAATAGGTATGAGCTAAAAAAGACTCTTACAAGTCGCAATGGAGGGTCTTATAGACAGCTATCGCCCATTTTAACCATGTGCTACATTTATTTTCGGTTCTCAGGTTATAATTTATTGTAATGTTAATGATAATTCAACTAAAAGCACCTCAGTACGTTTTCCCACCATTTTTAAATTCTTAAAAACCTAACTACACGAAACATACGAGTATACAAGCATAATAATAGCCCGCATCACGATTAAATGAAATTAAGAAAAAAAAAAACAGTTAATTAATATTATTAATTGATTACGTTTGACTCATGCTTAAAACGTTTTGTCTTTCAAGAGATAACGTCCGGCGGCAGTGCGGTAGGTTTAATGAGTTGAACAAAAAAAAATTACATTATTTATCGTAAATGTACTTTTGATTGAATTATTTACAACGTGAATGGAACTGCTGCGAGCACACGTGAATTTGCATAAGTCGTCAGCGTGTGTTTCTTGAGGATATAACAAGGTAAAACCCGAATCTGCTGCTAACTGGTTCCAGAGATATGTTCATTAAATTACGACCTATCGCACATTTACATAATATAATAACATTCAAACGATTCGACAAGATTCTAAAATTATTTAATACAGTGTTAATTGTTACTAAAACGTGTAGAACCTACTCCACCCTAAAATTTGTTTTACGTCCATAAAATTAACCCCAACAACACAGCTCAATCAGATCTAAAATACCTAAAAATTTTGTGCTTTTTATGTGCTAATTAGTTTCCCTAATCAGAATTTCGTTGCTCATATAGTATAATATCACACGGTAAAATCATACAAAAACACCCCAAGAATTAGTTGCTATAATTAGTTGCTCCATGAACGATCAGAACAATAAATAATAGCAGAAAAGTGAGTTTTGATCGATTAATTTTTACGGAGAGACTCCAAAAACGTCTGAGATGGCCGTGAAAAATTAGTTGCTAATTAGTTGCTCCATAAACAATGATCAGAGCAATTAAATATTAGAAGAAAAGTGACTTTTGTTCAACTAATTTTTCCGGATAGACTCAAAAACGTCTGAGATGGCCTTGAAAAATTAGTTGCTAATTAGTTGCTCCATGAACAATGATCAGAACAATTAAATAATATAAGAAAAGTGACTTTTGATCCGTTAATTTTTCCGGATAGACTCAAAAACGTCTGAAATGGCAGTGAAAAATTAGTTGCTAATTAGTTGCTCCGTGGACAATGATCAGAGCAATTAAATAATAGAAGAAAAAATAGTTTTGATCGATAAATTTTTCCGGATATACTCAAACACGTCTGAGATGGCCGTGAAAAATTAGTTGCTAATTAGCTACTCCATAAACAATGATCAGAGCAATTAAATAATAGAAGAAAAGTGAGTTTTAAATATCTAGATTTCCTAAATAGGCTCAAAAACGTCTGATGGCCTTGAAAAATTAGTTGCTCGATAAACAATGATCAGAGCAATTAAATAATAGGAGAAAAGTGACTTTTGATCCATTAATTTTTCCGGAGAGACTCAAAAACCTCTGAAATAGCCATGAAAAATTAGTTGCTAATTAGTTGCTCCCGTGGACAATGATCAGAGCAATTAAATAATAGAAGAAAAGTGAGTTTTGATCAACTAATTTTTCTGGAGAGACTTAAAAACGTCTGAAATGGCAGTGAAAAATTAGTTGCTAATTAGTTGCTCCGTGGACAATGATCAGAGCAATTAAATAATAGCAAAAAAGTAAGTTTTGATCGATTAATTTTTCCGGAGAGACTCAAAAAAGTCTGGAATGGCCGTGAAAAATTAGTTGCTAATTAGTTGCTCTGTGGACAATGATCAGAGCAATTAAATAATAGAAAAAAGGCTGGGTTGTTAAGGCTAATTTTATGGACGTATTTGTTTTATGTGTTACCACAGAATAACCTACTCATGCGAGAGGAATTGTTGGTATTGTTGCTAGGATAAGAGAATTTGTTTTGACATAAGCTACGTTCGTTATTTGCATCGCAGAGGTGATGGATTTTTGGTCAAGTGATCACAGATTAATTTGAGCAAATTACTATTAACGAACGGCCCGACCAATCATACATAATATGAAAAACGAACTTCTAACCTCGTTTTTACCTGTGTCTTTAATTCACGGACTACGATTTTTTTGCTTGATATTGTCGTTCTTTTAATATTTTATATTTTCTTTTTTATTATTTACGACTATGTCTATCCCTGAGGCCATTTTAGTCGCTATTCATGGTCAACAAACAGTACGAGGTTTAACTAATGACAGGAGTGACTACAACATAACCTCATAACATGACAGATGAACAGATTAATCTTTCTCGTCAGTCAAAATATTCCGAGCAAACATTATTTACACCGGACTAATCTGAGCGGAATTACCAAACAGTTACGATTTACCTCCCCTACCTCTAGATGTAATAAATGAACGATTCAGACTTAAAAGATTGATCGGACGCAAATAATGAACGCAGCTATTAATAACAGATTCAGCACCTCTCACGCACTAAAAAACTCGAAATAACTTGCAATGCATATACTACATATACAGTGAGGACATTTAGATTGGACATTCAATATTTTTCTCTCCAAAGCTATTATACATATAGAACAAAACGCTTGCACATGTCAATTTCTATTGTTAATTGCGTATCGTACTCTATCATTGGATGTAAGAATGACGTCACCTCTTCCGCGTAGAATATTTTTCTCTACATTTTTGAATCCCACAACCGTAGACGATTACCAAGGTGTATAATATTTATAGTCCAAAGCATTGGTTTATGAATTAGAGAAAATTGCTGTATCAGAAATTGTTAATTATATAGTTATTTTCCTAACAAGTGCGGAAAATGATACTTCCCCGTACGCTACTGCAGTTGACCCGAACGACGCGGAGCGGAGTTCGGGCAAGCGGTCAAGGGCGGGAAAGACACTCTACGCATGAGTTAGGAACATAATTTTTTCTACGACCGTATATACAAAAAAGTATACCAACCCATTTTTCAAATATTATTTTATAATGAATAATAATATTAAAAACACAATTTGTTGCATTCTGTAAATTACTTAAAATTGCCGGTCCAGTGGAGTTATTTTGGTGTTAACTGGTGAGTAGATGACGTCGATGAAGATGGTATCGGTTGCAGGTCGCATAAAGATGGCGATGACGGTGACGGTGACGGTTTTAAGTCATTTATAGATGAAAGAATTTTTTGTGTGTAGAAACTGAATAGCACGTAGATAAGCTACCAAGTTTTCCATAAATTAATAAAAGCTGTTTCCATACTTTAATTCAATGTGTATGTTATTTTTAAGTTTACGAGGTGCTGCTATAGAACCAAAAAGATAAAAAATACATTTTATATAACGAAAAACCCAATTAAAGAGTTATTTTTGGTATCAAACCAAGTGTTCGATATTTTATAGATGCCATATGTTATATTGAATGGTGAATAAAATCGATGTACGTTTTCCTAGCTAGCTAGATACTAATAAATAGTTTAAGCGGACTTTAAAAAAAGACGAATTGGTAGACTATCGATTTTCCGAAAGCTGACTTTGTAAATATTTTAATGTTGGTAGACAGTGTCCCAATTTCGTTGCCATACATATTAAAACGAATAGGCACTGGTGGAGTAGACCAGGTAATCGAGTCTAAATATGAACTGTTTTTTGCAATGACAATGGGTGATTTATCACTATTACTTTTCGGAAAAAGCAATTATCAATTATATTGAAAATAAGACTCTGATTTTTGAAAGCGCCTACTTTGGTCATTACAAGTATTAGTTAAGGGAAAGAACTTTCGTTACAGCTTCATACCAGTCGCTAAATCTACTCCGGAAAAACAAATCTGTGATTTATAACTGATACTTTACAGAAAAAACGTCTGAATTATAAAATCAGCGTGATTTTTTCAACACTATACCTCATTTAAAAACCAGGAAGAGTAATTTGAATTTAAGTTGGCATTTCTGTAGACCTCTGATTGGTCAGATTCCGCCCAGTTTCACACAACACTTTCTAATATTGACATCAGCTGATAGTTTTCATTTTTGATAGTTCTGACAGATAGATATACTTAATTTGTCATCGCATCCGCTCTTGTTATTTTATTATTTTCACTTAAATTTGTTGAACCTGTTCCTTTAAAAACTTCAGTAAGAATTTTTATTAAATATCTGCAATTATGGATCCTTCTACTTCGAGTACCAGCTCCTCGATAAGTCCGGAAAAACAATATAAATGGTGAACTTATAGGTCATTTAGGACCGTGAAAAATCAAATACATTCATATTATATCTACAATTTCTCAAGCAATTGGTAAGATTATCACTTTTATATTTACATGGTATTGGGTGCTCATCATTTTCCTTATAGGAGTAGTACAGTCAACGGTTCATTAACTATTAAAGGAATACCGAGGTAGAGGAACAAAATACAGTGAAGCCAATATTAGTGGAATACCAAGACTTTTGAAAAATTGTGACAAGTGAATTAAAAATGCTGTTCGAAGAACAAAAATGAGTTATCTATATTGGATAAAATTTTGCAAGCTCCAAAACAAATTAAATTCAACGGTGTTGAATAAATGTACTATTTGTTTATTATAATATGCATTGTATTTTTACATATTTGGAAAGATATTGTCAAAAGTCTATCGAGGTTATAAGCTATCGAAGGTTTAAAAAATATATCAAAAGAATGGGTTTTGTGAAAGTATAGTGAAAATAATGTAATGATTTAAAAAACATATTGACTTCCTTTTTATTGCATTCAGTTATTTGCAATTAAAAACAGCTATATTAGAATGATGAGTATGTTCTATACGAAACATGACAAAGTTTAACATGTGACAGAATATCCGTCATCTAAATAATCTACTAGACAGACGAGAAATCGACTTATTATACGTGGCGGATTTCTTCATCAATCAAGGCATATTTAATAGATTTTGAACACGACTGTTGACTACTTTTTCGGAACACACCATTTAGTAACTAGTCTGGTAACTTTTAGTGGTGTGAGTAAGACTTTTTAAATTACTCCTCCTGGTTATTAAATCGACTCTCCTGAGTCTCTATCGTTTACGAGACGATATGCTTCGGCCGGGAATCGAAAACGTCTACCTGTTGTCGTTATTAATATCAAGCAAAATAATTATTTAAAAATGAAATTAACAATAAAAAAAAACTTCTTGACGGGGAATCGAACCCGTGTCTATGGCGTGAGAGTCTGGTATGCTTACTACTCAACCACCAAAGAATATGCAAATCGTTTATCTATAACGTCATATGTATTACATAATTTTTGCTTAAAAGGAACTAAAGTTCCTACCGTGTGTCCCGCGACACGTTCTACCTTTTTACCTGTAGTTGTTCCGAAATTAACAGTGATAAAGGGCACTCCAGCTTAGGTGTATCAATGATGTTCACCGAACTAAAAACATATTTAGGAACTACTTAGGAGTTTTCTACGGTTGTATAGATGGACAAGATCGTTAAAGAGCACCATGTTTACATTAGATCTATTCGAATGTACAAATAAATATAATTAATAAGTTTAATAAAACGAATTTTATCGTTTTAAAGTGGGAACTGGTCGTTAAAATGCCTTCTTCTACTAAATTGAAATTTTGTTATTCTTTAATAAAGTTTGTTGCGTAATAAAGACGACGGCATAAAATTTGAATAACAAGTATGGCCTGAATTTCTATATTTACAGCGTGATATAATGAAAATGCTAATATGGAGGAAAAAAAAATGATAAACTTCACGGTATATTAAGCAGAGAAATTAGAATTAATACATTCAGAATGTTGTAAAATTATAGAGATTAAGTAGGTATACATTTTCTAACCAATTTACAGAAATCAAACTTACTTATTTGTAGCAAGACCATATTTCAATTATTTTCCAGAGTACGTACCTGTAAAAGAAAAAAAATTAATACTTTGTTTTAGTATATTAAAAAATGAACAGTATTATAGATCATAAATCAACAAAAGCATGGTATTTGGTAAAACAGGATATCATATTAAATTAGTTTCTTGGTGCTTCCTATTTTTAACGCGATTTCGGAGGAAGGGACTCCGGATACGGATCAGGGACTGTATTCTTGACTGAGGGAGTGAAGATTCCCGAAAGAAAAGATATTTTGTCTTTGTCACTGCAGTGACAAATTAGCCAGGCAAAATAAAGACAAAATATGTGTTCTTTCGGAAAGCTCTACTCCCACAGTCAAGAATACAGCCCCTGAATGTATGTATGTATGTAACCTAACTCCTTCGGACTCGATTTGGACCTACTTTTAACGACAGATTTAATTCAAACTTTGTACACTTGTCAAGGACCGATGGCAATACAATATAGGTTGTTCCATTTATAACGCAACCCATAAATAAAAAATACTCAACGCAACCTTCAAACTCGATTTTTACCGACCACAAAACAGTCTAACCTATAGAAGTGGAAGTTTTAGGATGACCTTGAATACAAAAATGAGGTTTCAAACCCATCCACCTGAAGCGCTAGTTGCAAGTGATTTGTCGAAAGAGGCCTGGCACGAAGAGAAGGAAAAATTTCAAAATACATCATAGCTGTCATGTAGTTGTTGTCACCATTGTCTTTTATAGATTGTTTCCTTTTGCCATTAGCTGCTGTTATTTGTGTTTTAATTAGGTACTGTAAGTCTTATCAAGTGTGATAATTCATAATATTTATAATGGTTGGTGTGAAGTGTTGCGTTCCTGGGTGTACAGCTTAGACAAGGAATTGTATTTGCCCTCGGACTACCTTCTTTGTGGTCCCAAGAGCTGGTTCTGGTCCAACATATGCTGTTGCTGAACCTCTTCTCGCGAGTTCATCAGCTTGTTCATTTCCAGAAATACCGTTATGTCCCGGCACCTACACTAGTCTTACTTTAATGTGGTCTGCTAGTTCATTCAGTTCTTTCTGGCATTCTTCCACCAGTCTGGATATTACCTTGCGGCTGTTTAAAGCTGCAAGGGCTGCCTGGCTGTCAGTTAGTATGTTTATCCTATGAGTGTCAGTCCTATGTTTATTAATTCTGACACATTCTAGGATAGCATAAATCTCTTCCTGAAATACAGAGGTATGTTCTCCTAGTGAAAATGAGCATCTTGTGTTTCTCATTTCAATATACACACCTGTTCCTGTCCCTTCCCAGTCTGTGACCCGTCTGTGTACCAGGTCTCTTCTCGAAGAAGCTTCAGTCTGCTTGGGTCTTGCCAGTCCTTTCTGTGAGGTATTTCTACCTCATATTTGGGACTGGGGAGAAGTTTAGTGGCCATATAGTCTGTTTTCATATCTAAAATGGCTCCACTTATGATGTCCTTAATGGATATGTGTCCTGATCTAACTACTTTGTTACTCAGGTTACTTTGCTGCCTAAATAGTCACATCCTTGCTTCCCCCATTATCACGAAGTGAAATGGACGAAGCCCAAATAAGGCTTCTAGTGCTGCCGTTGGCGTGCTTCTCATACACCCTGCAATACTGAGACAAGCAAGTATTTGCACCTTGCCTAGTCTCATCATTGCATTCTTTTGGGACGTCTTTGTCCACCATGGATTACATTGGCAGTCACAGTCGTATGCAGGTTTTGCTAAGAGGATGGGGAAGCCTCAGCATATATACTGAGATACTGAGCGCCTGATGCTTGATTGGGCTAACGTTTTTGACGATAGGGGAGGAAGAACTAATTTTTATGCAGATTTTCTTATTCTTTATTGTTGGTATTTTTGTTAACCAATAAGTAATATGAGCCAAAGTTACTAGAATCCATTAACAATCTTTTTATCAATTCCTGTAAATCACAATCATGTATGTGATTTTATATATACCTGATACTTTTGACCTTTGGTCGCTTAAATTACCCTTTGGAGATTTCATATCGTTTATAGTATTATGAACTGTCTACTATACATTCACTTAGACCCTTTAATTGGGTTTTGCAAAAGTTTTATTCTGTTTACGTCAATATTAATTACGAAGCTCAGTTTAATGGAGTTACCTAAATTACATTTTCCACAATTAGTTACACTTTGAATTTGAAAAGTCCAGCTGTCTAGATTTCAGTAACAAAGAAAAATCTAATTTGGTATAAACTAAAGTAAGTAATTGTAAAATAGGAAAAGTTCGTACGTTTGGGGAGAGGAAACTTTTTGAAGGTAATTAGAAGGATAATGTTTTTAATTTTAATAGGATTGTCCACTAGACTTATGCCGTATGGCTGAGTACAAATCAAATAATTGCAAAAAGGAAGCTTCAGAGCAGAGAGAAAAATTTTAAATCTTGAGCAGGAAGGATTTAAACGGTTATCTGGAAATACAGATATAATTCATTTTATTGCATTCATTCTATGACCAAACAGGATCCTATGCAACTTATTTCAGTCGAGTACACATAAAACAATACAAATTCTCTCGTGCATCCAAGCATGTTTGAAAGCACTTAGATCTTACCGTGTAACATAGAAATTAATATTGGACTGCTAAAAAAGACTCCTTAATAGGGGAACTTAATGGAGTGTCGGCTGTGTAACAGACCGGTCGGTTAAGGCCACTTTCATCTGAATCATCATATGCTAAGACTTGTACTGTCTTTGTCTGAAAGATGATGCAAGAGCAGAGTATATAATTTCTGCCTGCCATACTGCGGCAGATATCTGATGTCCGGCAAAGTCTCTCTTGCCCTCGGATCTGAAATATCATTCACCCAATAAATTAATCGGATTTGTTTTGTGAAATATGGATAGGCACGATCCACAATAGATGCGAATCGCAGTGGAGTGCCTTATAGACTTACTCACCACAAAAATAACCATGATCAAACGTCTTTGGAATGTTGTACGAAGATCTCAAAAAAAAGCCTCAGCTGAGATGAGCGAGGTACGAAGACTATCGTGCCTCAGTATAACGTAAGTTATGAAAACAACACCAACATCAACACTTTACTATGGACCTCCACCCTAGAATTGGACTTCTAAAGCAACAAGATACGAGCAATATATAGGATTACAACGGGATAAAAGAAATATTGAAATGAAACCAATGTACCACATAGCTTCTATATACTTTTTCATCTGTGGAGTGAGTCTGCAAGAACTAAGGGATTCTATATATGACAACATCAATAGCAATCTTGGAGAGATGATAGGGTTTACAAAGTGATCTGAGACCATGGAAGTATCTGGTGTTGAAACATACCGTAAGGGAAGAAATTTGAAAAATAAGGGTTACACTATAGTCTGTGCGGTCCCAAGAAAAAGCACATGTAAAATACCACGCGTGATCTGCGGTATTGGACAGTTCGCTTTGAAATATTAGCAGTAGAGGAACGGACATTTTTACAGGTTCGTACAAGCTGACTGGGTTGGTATTAAAATTAATTATTGGATATAGAATTGTGTTTTTTCTGTGTTCTTCACTCCGAGCTTTCTTCTGATGAAAATTATGAATATTTGTTTATTTGTGATATTAATTATTGTGTGATAAACACGGTGTTCACTCAGAACACAACAAAATAACTTTGATGTGGGTTCCAGGACACTGGGGCACCGAGAACTACGAAATAGATGATGAAACTAGTCACAGAGGGAATTAAAGGGGAAAATTAGAATGAAACCCTTCATGAATAAAGTGGACAAAATTAATTCAAAAACAGTCGGGACACAGAACTGAAAAACTACACGACATAAGCAAAAATCAACTAAATCTGCACAAGGTAGTAATACAACGGAGAACTGTCATCAATGTGGCAAGTGAACAGAAACGGTCAAAATGTGAAGGGTAAGGCTGCAAAGTACAAGCAATATTCGAGTAGTGTAACTGCCGGTAGGACAAAGCTTCAAAATTAGCAATTCAATGCCAACTCAGAAACACTTAAAGGTAGCGTACTATGTTAAAAAAGGGAATATATAATTGTGAATGTAGTAGGTAAGCGATGTTGTTCGACATTGAAAGAACAGTCCAATTAATGCGGTTAAGAAACAGAGGTATGAATCTAATGCCAACTCAAAAACACTTTAAGGTGGCAGCGTACTATGGTAAAACAGGGAATATATGATTGTGTAAGTAAGTTTGTAGTAAGCGATCTTGTTCGACATTGAAAGAACAGTCCAAGTTAATGCGGTCAAGAAACAAAGACATTAATTCAGAGCTAACTCAAAAACACTTTAAGGTGGCATCGTAGATACTATGGCAGAGTATTTATATGGAAGTGTTTGGTATAATTACATAAGAAGGTTAAACATCAAGAACTAAGCACAACTTTTCCTAAGTATTTAGTGGACTTTGTCTAATTTTTTATAAATAAAAATAGCTCTGGAAAAAATGGAATTGTTGAATGCCTGTAGCTGAAGATTCCTCTGTAAATTTATTTATTGACAAGTTTAACTATAACGGAAAGATTAATAGTGCACTCATGAAATCTTCTACTGTTTTGTCTGAATTAATTGGTCTTTGGCGCCGTTTTTTATTGATAATAATACTGTTCACTACATAAATTGGTTGAATTTACTATTTTTCTCCAAATATATCTGCAGCGAAGGAAATAAATCTAAGTAATGACCACTACAACAGTTGTTCTCTAGAAAAGATGAAAGAAAACAAACATCATTGAATTGGACGTAAATAATATTTTTTCAGATACTTCATTTTTTATATAGCAGCAAATTTGTTCTATTCAGGAATGAATAAAAAAATACGTAGACTTGCCGGCAAACTTGAGTTTGGACGTATAAAATTGAATAAGGCAAATTCTTTCTATATCAATTTCACATTAAGAGATAATAATATACATTTTACAATAAATAATTCCCAAATACCATATGTTGACAAACCGAAAGGGTTTAGTATGATATTGGATGGCAGGCTAAGCTGGAAAGCTCACGACAAAAAGGAAAAAAGACAGAATAAGTAACCAATTTAGAGAAATTGTAAGAAACTTTATCAACCTACAACAAACCACAACTTTAGAAACACATTCTTAAACACGTATGGACATATGTCATCCATTTAATGGCACGTAAATTTACTTTGACTAAAAGTGACGATGAGAAGGTTAGTTATTTCGAAATTTCATTGTTATAAGATCCTCACTTCTTCATGCTATATCAAAATGGAAAGTGCTTAAACCAGCCTGTCGAGAAAAACTCGATTAATTAAATTCCAAGTAAAATTTCTGAACTTTGAGAACAAGGAGTATACTGGACATGTCCTAAGGTGCGTTCAGACTGGGCGCGCCGGACCGCGCAAAACATGTTGCAACGTTGCATTGCATTCAGTGTGGATGGGAAAGTGCGCACAAACGCGCACTAACGATCTTCTTAGCGCGTGTTCGTTGTTTTGTCAGTTGTCGGTGCATCAAAAGAAAACCGAGGTTCGTGCACGTTTTGGCGCGTTTAGTTTGGACGAATTTTTTGAACTGTTAACAAAACGTTTTCTGAGCTTTCTCAACATGATCACATATTAAAATAAATGCAGTGGCGTTAAGTGCAATATCAGTATCACTCATATTTTAATATTGACGCAAAACAATCTGTTTAACGAGCAATATTCACCACAAAATTAAAAAAAACTAATCGCTCGGGTAACAGAAACCTTGATTAGAGAAGAAGAAAGTCAGATATGTCCAAACAAATTTATAAAATACCAGAAAACGGCTATCCAAATTTGTTAAATACTGTTCATAATTGTATCTCCTGTAAGTTCCTTGTGGCATTATTTATTATTTTTTGGGAATGAAACCACAATAATGTTTTTTATTTTTTTATTTCGACGTTTCGGTAGCGTTCCAGCTACCTTTGTCAAGATTAAATAATGATAAAATAATTTTTGGTCCCTATCTGACACAATGAAAAAAATATGACAACTAGACAATCAATAATATTTTGAAAAGACTACAAAACTTTGTTGTCAAATTTTATTAAGGTCCATTCATAGTAGATCACATCTCTGGTAAAATATGAAATAAATATTTTATTTTATGACATTCCAAAGATAATATGATAGTCTACTAGAAATGGAATCCAGTGAAGTGCACGTTCCAGGAACGGTTTTTATTGGGATAGCGCTTTTTTTGGCTTATTTTGGAAATGTTGTTAATAAAACGCGTTTGTTGTTTTTTTTGTGTATGATTATTTTTGTTTTCAAAATATGTATAACTCAGTTTGGTGATTTTGTGTATTGAAGTGTGTATCGATTAACAACTATTCCAATGATAAATCATAAGAAAACCTGGATAAAAACTTATGATGAAATCCTGATAACGCAGGTAATTGATTATTGGAAATTTCTCTTTCTAACATTGGTAACCAAATTTGACTACATTCGGCTGAAATACTAGCTACACATTTATCTGCATTTAGTTGTATTTTAAAGCACTTTCTTTGATTTTTCGTCTTTTATTATTGGGCTCTTTCAATATTATTTTTGTCGAATCCCATTGAATTTTATGCCCCTCTTCCCAGGCATATTTACAAATACTCACTTAAAGGACTCCTTATCTTTGATATATTTTTTATGTTCACTTATTCGGACTTTCAATGGTCTAGTCTAGATGTTTCACCTAAATAGAATTTGTCGCATTCACAAGATATCTGATATATGCAATTTTTTCAAGATTGTTCTTCATTTTTTGGTTTTGTTAGTATAGATCTCAACGTATAGCCAAATTGAAATTGTACAAAGCTGCTATAAGACCAACAATGACATATGCCGCAGAGACTATGTGTTTGACAAGTAAAAACGAAGAAAACTTAAGGATAGCTGAGAGAAAAATATTAAGGAAAATTTTTGGCCCAGTGAAAACAGAAGAGGGGGAATTCAGAAAAATGATGAATCATGAAATTAGAGAAAAGATGAAAGGAGAAGATTTCGTGAGGTTCATAAAAGCTCAAAGGTTAAAATGGTATGGACATGTAACTAGAAGGGAACCATCAACAATAATAAGAAGTATAACAAACTGGACACCACAACTAAGCAGACTAAAAGGAAGACCGAAGGCAAGATGGGAAGATCAAATTAGAGAAGATATACGAAAAATGAATATAAACAAATGGAAAATAGATATAAAGGACAGGAAAATATGGAAGAAGATAACAGAAGAAGCAAAAACTCATAGTAATTTATAAAGGAAAATAAATAAGGAGAAAACAGCGGAGTGAT
>CAJUYH010009577.1:0-13533 GCA_910591685.1 Galerucella tenella
CATACAGATTAAAACAACCAGATAAATCACATTATGCAAAACACCTACTTGACACTAAACATTCAGTAACACCTAACACAGAACCAGAAATACTACATGTTTGTGATAAGAAGCAAGAACTGGACTTCCTCGAAGAATTAGAAATTAGAAGACACTTAACAGACCCACAATATGAAGTCCTCAATGAACAGCTGAATCTAGGAAGTTCTCCATTATTAAACTGTCTTCTTAAGTAATAATTGTAAAGATCAGCAGATGTAGTTTTCCTGGTTTCCTATATCATTGCACAGTTATACTGATCTTGAATGGGACAAAGATATCCAGAATATCCCCATAGGGCTAATAATATCAAAGCTACTATTTGTAAAATCTTCTTCTTTTTTCTATTCATATATATTAAGTCAATCACTAGATAGGGCACTATTTGGACTAGCCAAATATATATCAAGTATACATCATGTCAAAAGTAACTTCTGTCATTCTGACGATGATATTTATATCGAAACAATTGTCAATAATTCAATTGCAATTTACACATTTTTACAAATATATTGTGGAGTCATTTAGAAACAGTTAGTTTCATTTAAAACCATATCCTATTATATTTCTCTTATTGTGATGAATTTTTAACTAAGTAACCAAATAAGAGAGTTGGTCGTATTGCCTTATGATTATTTTTAAATGATTTATTTTGGGTATGTTCATACCATAACAACATTCCTCTCACTCGTGAGTCTTTGTAAATTGTAATAATCTTGGATATCTCCTTCGATTTTAATACGTTTATAATAATCTTTTAGCGATTCGTTTGCACCATAGTCGCTAACGCGTAAAGTTTCTTGTTGGTTGCAAACTAACATAGCTTTACTACCTACTGGTTCGTAGGATATACATTTTGAAAAATATTTTGGTCCCTTACGACTCAAAAAGCTAAGTTTATCCGCTAACGAATCTATGTCGTCGCGCAATTCTGTTTGGCTGTACACTGCGGGCATAATGTCATCCGGGTTCAGAAGTACTGGCGCATTAGGCAAGCCACGCCACTTCGTTTCTGGTATAGGATTGTTACGATAGAAGCGTCTTCTGTATTCGACCGGGGTTTGCTCATCTGCAAGTGCTATGACAGTGTCTCTTAATGTAGACAATGTAATCTGTTCAGCCTGAGGAATATATTTATGATGGCTTCGGGAATAATTTGAACGTCCGAGCCTGGGCACATAAAGGAAATCACCCACCTTTACTTGGCCGATCGTGTTTATTACGCTAGATATTTGATCTGGCACCATTGTGATGGATTTAGTTGTGCTAATGAGTGATTCATTACACTCAAAGGAATGAAAGTAATCCGCATGGAGTTGAACTGCATGTACACCTCTTTGGGTGATAATCATTTTGGCTTCAAATAAGGCTAGACCTACGCGGTACATCTCATAAATGTTACCATTAATTGGTATATTAGAAAACTGCGTTAGGGCCATGAACACGTGGGTTGTACCAAAACCGATAGATCTAGTTGTTATACAAAGCGATATAGCTTTGAATGTATTAATAGCCTCTAACTTATTCATCGCATCGTTAGCATCCTTGATGCCTGGAAACGTTCTACGTCGCAAACTATCTGATAAATCAACTTGTGTCTTTGCTGAACGTTCACTTCTAAAACTTGCTACTCTATTCTTCTGATAATTGTTTCTACTAGCACTACCACGACCTCGTGTGGATCGACCTCTAGGGGCTGGTTTACTTACTGATCGACGCAATGCATCTAGATCATCTTCTTCTATTGCTCTGCGGAAATCTTGCCTTGAATCTTCGAATGTTCGATACATTCTGGTAAATTTTATATCAACTTGCAGGTCTGTAATCAGAATCCTAAAAATTATTGTTATGGTTTTGGTAAGTATGCTTTTTTTATAAATTTAATATCGCACATCCCTTTGAAAACCGTCGTAACTCAAAAAATGTAAAGTTTCGAGGAGAAGCAAATAAAAATTTGTGTTAATACACCATCTGTAAAAAAATAATTACTGCTTAGAAGATTTTGGTATTGTTATTTTTTCATTAACCCATGATTGTTAGTTAAGGTCGTATATACAAATCATTTATTTTTTTACCTTAAAACCTCCAATTTTTTGTGTTTTTGGAAATAATACAGTTTTCCTCCAAAGGTTTTAATCGATTTTTGAGATGAAACTTACTACTACTACTAAATGTGCAGGCGAGCCTTGTCCTGGACAACTCAAGCCAAGGTTCCGACACTGAGGCCACTGGCGGGCCCATTGTGCCAATCCTGCTACCTAGTCATCCATGAAGCCGAGCCCTTCAATAAAGGCCGCAACCTTTTTCAGTGGATGCCTGCTTGTGTCCCCAGGAGCCATGACAGTGACTCCGAAGATTCGCCTGCGTAATACAGCCCAGTGTGGACACTCTAAGAGAACATGAACTGACGTTTCATCAGTCATGCCGCAACCCCTACATAGGGAACTTTCCTCTACTCCTAGATTGTAGAGGTGCTTCCTCATACAGCAGTGCCCTGTTAGGAGTCCTGCTATCTTCCTTAGCCTACTCCTTGGTAGTTCGATGGCTGCCCTGGCGTGTCCATCAGTCCATCCCTTCAGTAGAAGTTTGGATTGTCTAGGACCCTGCAGAGCATTCCAATGAGCGAGGTGCTGATTCCTCAGCCACTTCTTCGTCCGCCATCTCGTTGCCTTCAAAACCAGAGTGGGCTGGAATCCATTCTAGCCGCACCACGTTCCGCCTTGCAAGATTAGCAAGTAGTTCTCGACATTCGTTAGCAAGTCCTGAGTTGCCGGTATACCCACTCAGGGCTTTAATTGCTGCCTGACTGTCGGAGTATATGGTTATGCGTCGATCCACATAACCTCTGTCTAGGTTTATCTGCGCACATTCCAAGATAGCATATATCTCGGCCTGATATGCAGATACACCCTCACCCAATGGTACACAAACCTGTGTTCTTGGGTTCCTGGAGTAAATTCCAGCCCCTGCTCTATCACCGGAGCATGAGCCATCTGTGTACCAGACGGTCCCATTAGGCTGTGTATTCCTCTCTTTTTCCCAGGACTCTCTATCCCGTATCATGGCCCTATATGGGGTAGCGAAGTAGTACTTACGCAGGCATTCATCAGCCGGTCGAGCCAGAACTGGAATATCTTCCAGGAGCCGGAGCTTCTTGACGTGCCTGCACTCTTCCCCTCTTCGCACGTATCCCAGCCGTTTCATGCGCAGGAAAGCCCTCCCCGCCTCAGCCTCGATCACATGGTGAAGAGGCCGAAGATCAAGGATCACCTTCATCGCAACAGTTGGTGTAGTTCTCATGCAGCCAGTTGCCCTCAAACTGACCACCCTTTGAAGGCGTGCCAGTTGCGATCTAGCCGTGACCAAGGTTACCCTCGGCCACCAGACCAGAGCCGCATATGTGAGCATAGGCAGCATAATCACTCTATAGAACCATATGATCGTTTTGGGGGTCAGTCCCCACCTCGGACCAATGTCTCTCCTACAGGCCCAATACGTGTTTGTCACCTTGCTTAGGCGACTATCAAGATGAGCCTTCCATGTCAGTGATTTATCAAGGATCACTCCTAGATACTTCACCTGTTCAACCACCGGCAGTGGTACTCCGTCAAGATTTAGACCCTCAGGTCTTATACCTCTCTTTTTGGTGAAAGCAACTATCTCAGCCTTGGCAGGATTAACTGCAAGTCCGTGTTCGTTACACCACCCATGTACCCTATTCAGAGCCCTTTGCATGAGGTCCCTGAGAACGGTAATGTGCCTTCCAACAACAAGGACAACGATATCTTCGGCATACCCAATCGTTAGAAAGCCCTCACCGTTTAAAAGGGTTATTAGCTCGTCAATGACTAGGTTCCACAATGTGGGCGAAAGAACACCCCCTTGCGGACATCCCCTAGCGACGATTACTTTTGCCACATGGTCTTTCCATGTGGCCTCTACTGTACGGTTGCACAACATGGCCCCAAGCCAGTGAGTGATCATTGGCTCTATTCCATGATTTGCCGCAGCCCTACACATGGATCCTACAGGGGTGCTGTCAAACGTCCCTTGTATATCCAAGAAAGCTCCCAGGGCGATCATGCCATTTTCCAGCGCCTTCTCCACCTGAGTTACCAGTTGGTGTAAGGCACTTTCAGTTGACTTGCCACACCTAAAAGCATGTTGGTTGTTGTGCAAAGGATACCTAAGCCCAACCTTTTCCTTTATGTATCGATCAGCCACCCTCTCCAGTGTTTTCAGCACAAAGGATGTTAGGCTAATGGGTCTAAAGGATTTAGCCACCGTATATGTGGTACGACCCGGCTTGGGTATAAAGACGACTTTCACCTGCCTCCACTGTTCAGGGACATACCTGCGTGCCAAACAGGCCCGAAAGATATGCACCAGAATTGTGCCAACGGCTTCCCAGCCTTGTTGAAGCAAAGCCGGGAAGATTTGGTCTTTCCCCGGAGACTTGTATGGTCTGAATGACCGTATCGCCCAAGTACTCCGCTCGTGTGTCACTATTTCTTTTGCTAGAAGAAAGATGAAACTTAAAATAAAACTAAACACTGCAACAAAAATATGGCATTTTATTTAACTTTATGACATAAATTTCACAAAAATGTATGTCTCATACAAAAATAGGGCTTTGCCAAAGTAAATGTGAAATTGAACCTATAATAACAGAAGGTATTACTTGTTTTGGAAACTAAATGAAATAAAAGTTCCTATCATACTATAACAAACAAAAACGAAGGTGTAAACAACATTTCCAAAGGAATAATGGATTTTTACCGTATTATGCGAGTACTTAGCTAACTCTCTAAAATAGGGAACGATAAAAATTACTGTAATAGCTAGGTATATAATTTTTATTAAGAAGGAACTCCAAATCTTTCTTTTTATTTTCGTTAAGTGGCAGTTTGGCATGGTAGGCTTTTTGTAAATTTGGAAGTTCTTCTGAATACCCTGAACTAATGTTAATTGGACCTGATCCCCTAGTATTCTTTCTTTTGCTTTCTCTAACATTGACGGCTTTCCATTCGGTTTCTGAATAGGAATTTTTGTAGAAAAAAACAAACGGATGACTTTTCTCTACTTTTATAACTTTTACTTTGGTCAGAAGGACTGTTTCACCTTCATTATTTTTGACAAAATTTGTGCCTATATCGGTCGAAAGTTTTTTGACATCGAGGAAGTCATCATGTGATAACTCTTTGACTGTGTAGGGATTTCCTTTCTTTTTTGCTGACCTTATTATTGTAATAAATTGGTCTGGAACGAATAATGGTCCCGACTTCAGTGATCTTGCAACCTAAAATAGACGCAAAACAGAATTATAGATTATAATTCTTCTAAATTATGACAAACAATAAGGGCGATATACTTATTAATTATTGATTAATTAATTAATAAGTATCTGAAGATGCATACACTACGTAAGCCAAAATTTTACGTTTTGAATTCAATTATTTAGTTGTCTTTATTTACTCAGCCTTGATGGCATCTAAATGTAAGTACTTTTTTACCTCTTTCTCAATTACAGAATGTGTGGCATCCCCTTCGTTCTGTGTATGGCCAGCAATAAGGTACTTGTTGTATATTCTTTTTATTTTGAACTTTTGAACAGCATACATTAGTACAGCCAGCACAAATCTGAACCAAAGACAGGTATATTAATAGTTTCACAAGAGAAATCCAACAATATAGTTACCTGTTCTTTTGTTGCGCTCCACAATTATCGCTGTAAAGCACTATTTCTAGCTCTTCATTGTTGCGTTCCCTGGATTTGTCCTCTAGATATTTAAGAAGACACGACCCAACTTCTGTGGCACCCTTCCCACCTTCGCCCTCATGCCAAACATAGCACGAAGTAGCATCACCTCCCACCTCAGTTATTGTTCATAGTATTGAGTCTTGACTTGTAGTAAAAAATGGAAATGTCTCCTTTGGGAATTGGCACAATTGCTTGCATATCAAAGCAAGCCAAAAGAAAAGTTTCACTCACTTTCGCTTTGTCTGTTTCCTTTTCCCTTCTTGACAACACCTTTTGCGTTAGATGCTCGTCATATTCATTTTTTAACAATTCTTTGGCCTGATCAGCCGCTATATTATATTGAAAGCACAATGTACATTGGTCCTTCTCAGGAACAAAAAATGACAGGTTAAATTCACGATTAAATATGTCGGCGTACATGTGATAATTTACTGATGGTCTTCCCTGAGCCTCACAGTCTAGTTTATAGTCCCTGTGAAGTTGAGCTATGGTTTTGCTTCCGTCTATAAATTCTTTGGATGTTTGTGCCCGCAGATAGTGACTTTCTATCCTGGGAATTAAATTTATGTGAATCCTTACATCGTTTTTTAATTGATCAGCTACTTTTTATGATTTGTGTGCTTACCTCTCATGTCTTCAGTCACCACGCCAGACGAGTTTGTTTTGTTCCTAACAGTAAGAATTGTTCTGTCGTTTATGTCTAGCGTATTTTTGAAAAATGTTTTACACGCCCTTTCACCTTTCTTTCTATCAGCTCTGAGGTATCTGTACTTAGGCTTAATTAATTCCATATTTTTGGATAAAAAGTCTCTTTTTCTGTTTATATTACTAAGGTTATAGTAGTCGTTAAATATTTGTAATCGATGATCTTCACTAACTTTTTTCGGGCATTGGTAACGGCATTTGTCATTACACGGCTCTTTGACTCTTTTCGCAGGTATCACTTTTTTATTTTTCGAGGTTGATACGTATTCTTTCCCCTCATTTCTTAGCCTCTTGGCCTTTGGTTTTTCATAATTAGCATCATTTCTTTGTCTTTTTCGAGTATTTTTCTTTGGTTTCTTTTTCTCTTCCTGTTGCTCTCTCACTTCTTGCACTGCATTTCCAGGTCCAGGTGAATCATCACTAGATGAAGACGATGAACTACTGGAATTTGATGACGATAAATCTGCACTAAAAGACGAGGTGTAAGGGTTTGTAACACTCGTTCTCTCCTTAAGAGACAGATCCCGGCTAGAGACTCTCTCAAGGGTGGATCGACTCCATGTTGATGCCACACTAGGTATGCCAGAGGGTTGACTATAAGAACTTAGGGCGCCACTACCTTTTTAGACGTCGATGAAAAAAGATAATTTAATGTTAAAAAAAATTAAGGTGAAAAAGGTAGAAACACCTTGTAGTATTTACTTTAAGTTAAAAAAAATAACAAAGTTACTAACTTACATAAACCCGGACACAGTCCCTACAGCTCTTACAGCCGGGTATAAAAGAAATTAAAAAAAGAAGTTCAAGTATTAAATTTATTCTGCCAATAAAGAAAGGTAAAAATGTAAAAAGGTAAAAAAAACCTGTACTTCTTTAAAGGTACTTAGCTTGTCGGAGTGGAAGTAGAAGAAATGTCTTGAAGTTGAAGTAGAGATGTCTGGAAGTTGAAGTAGAGATGTCTGGAAGTTGAAGTATAATCTAACGGTAACCTGGCAGTATCCTAGCAGTAAACGGAAACCTGGCAGTAAACAGTAACCTGGCAGTAACGGTAACCTGACAGGGGTATCCTGGCAGTGGTAAACTTGCAGGGGTAACCTGGCAGCTGTGCTTACCTAGAAGTTCAGGTGGATTAGGGATATGTAGGAACTTGAATGTAATGGGGCACATAATATTGGTTTAGCTTTTCAGGTAAAAGAAGGAAGGCAGTTGTTTGAAATCATGAAATTTAAATTTACTGAAAACTTTCCAACATATATGTCCCATTTAAAACAGTAAAAATTATCAGCCAAATTAAAAAAAGTACTAATGACCTTGAAATATTAATTAAATATTAATTATAGCAAAAAGTTATGAATAAACCATTTCTAAAAGAATAAAATGTTTAATGAAATGTGAAGTCGGCACTGGCAGAATATTTGAAAAGGTTAAAATGCAAATGTTATATATCTTTGAAAATAATTAGGTATTCTACAACAGAAAATCTAGCAAATGTTTGCATTAAAAAAGGTAACAGTTATTTACGATAAAAGATTTAGTTCAAAAGTGATGTACAGAAATGTGAAGAAATGTGGTTGACCACGTGGTATGTGTATATTCGTCTATCTCTGTAAAAAAATAAGAAAATGCACAAAAAATTATATCAGCCACTACTTTAGAAAAAGCTTGATAAATATAAATTATAATTTTGGACTTACCACAGCAATTCAAGGTAAAACAATTAAAAAATTAAAAGAGACGATATGAAGATACGTCCTTGCTGCTCAAGGGTCGGTAACGAAAAGAAGGAAAATCGAGAATCAGAATCGAGCGTTGACATCATATGTCAATTGTCGTAACGATCAACGATCAGAGAAATTTAGATCACAGAACTAAATTGGAAGTGGTTACTATGACGGCAAGCGGTAAAATTTAAATTATTTCGTTTAAATCGAAACAGGTCGTTGTTATTAAACACTTAGTAAAAGTCACTTATATCTTTATTAAACAACTAAATAATTCTAAGTACAAATTACGTTGATCTATCGGTATAGAACCGACCTCGTTGAAGTTTATTGTATTAATCTAATTATAAATATATTTTTACCCGTCTCATCAAAATGTCCAAAACTATGTTTATATTTTTATTTAAGCTTACTAATACTTTTATATCATTGCTGATATATGATATATGATATATGATATATTTATAAAAGTATTAATTAAGCTATTTCGTCAATGACCTAATACATTATACGAGGGGCATTACATCCCTCCCCCTAGGGAGAATGGTTTCAGGGTTGGCCAGCCCTTGAACCATTTATCTAAGGGAATTTTCAAACGCGTAATAGTTTGGCTTTGATGGATGGTTACTTCCTGTTACCACAATAGTAATAATAAAATAATGATAATAAGAAAAATAATAATAATAATAATATATATATATATATATATATATATATATATATATATAATCATATACCCTTATACCCTAAGGTGTCGGGTTTGCATTTAATTCTCGTATATAAATTTTTTCCATTCTTTTCTGTTTCTTGCCAATGTTCTCGCCTCTTCCCATGATTTACCTCTCTCTCTTAGTATATTACCCACTATTGTATTCCATGTTTGTTTTGGTCTTCCTTTTTTTCTTTTTATTTGTATTTTTGCCTCATATGTCCTTTTAACTTGTCTATTGTTATTCATTCTCTGAATATGTCCCCACCAGCTGAGTTGTCTTTGTTCTATAAATTTTAGTACGGGTTGTACACCTAATTCCTCTCTTATTTTTGTGTTTCTAATTTTGTCCATTCTTGTTGTTCCAAATGTTCTTCGCAAGTATTTCATTTCTGCTGCCTGTATTTTGCTTTTTTGTTTACTTGTAAGAGTCCAAGATTCGCATCCATAAGTTAAAACTGGTCGATATATTGTATTATACACTTTTACTTTTGTCTCTTTTGTGATTTCTTTTTTGTTTAGAAATTTTTGATTCATGGCATAGTATAGCTTAATTGTTTTCTCTATTCTTTCATTTATCTCTGCATCTTGTTTTCCTGTTTTGTCAAAAGTTATTCCTAAGTATTTGAATTCTTTTACTTGTTCTATTTGTACATTATCTATTTTAATTTCTGTGTTGATCTTCTGATTTCCTATTACGAGTATTTTGGTTTTATTTTTGTTGATTCTCATACCTTCTTCTTCCATAACATTTTTCCATATATTCAAGTTTTCTTGTAATCGGTTTTCACTTCCTGCCATTAGCACCACATCATCTGCAAAAACTCCTTCGGCTAACTCTACTCTTTCTAAATTTTTATACCCAACGAACATTTTCTTCACCTTCTGTTCGCTTTTTTTAATAATACTGTCCATAAGTATATTAAATAGTGTTGGGCTCAGTCCCCCTCCTTGTCTTAATCCTATGTTGGTTCTAAATCCTGTTGATTTTATGTTGTTTCTTATGATAAAATTTATGTTTGTTTCATATATATCTTGAATAATTCCAATTATTTTTTTGTGTATTCCCTTTTCTTTCAGCCCCTTCCATACTTTTTCCCTAGGTACAGTATCAAACGCTTTTTCGAGATCTATGAACGCTAGATATGTGTTTCTATTTTCTGAATGTCTCTTCTCTTCTAATTGTTTTATTGTGAATATGTGATCCTGCGTACTTCTTCCTGGTCTAAATCCACTTTGTGCCTCTGAAAGCTGATTTTCTAGAGTTGGTTTAATTCTGTTGTTTATAAGCTGTTCATATATCTTCATAACGGTATTTAATAAGGTTATTCCTCTATAGTTTTGACATTCTTTCTGGTCTCCTTTCTTGTGTATAGGTGTAATTAAGGCTACTCCCCATTCTTCTGGAATTTTTCCATCACTCCAAGCTTTATTGATAATTTCTAATAACACTTCCAGTCCTATATTTCCTAAATTCTTAATCATTTCCGCTGTAATTCTATCATCTCCCGGCGCTTTACCATTTTTCAATTTTATAACAACTCTTTTCAGCTCTTCCAATTTTATACTATGTATTTCGACTTCTTCGTTTTGATTTGTTCGTTCGACTTCTTCGTTTTGATTTTCCTTTTCTTGTTCGTTATTTGGTTTTATTTGAGTTTGTTGATCTAACAGCTCTTAAAACTACTCTATCCATCTTTCTATAATGTCTGCTTCATTTGTTAGTATCTCTTGATTTTTATCTTTTATGTACAGTTCTTTTATCTGTTTTTCTGTTCTTAACGATTTTAGAACCTTATAAAATAGTTTTTGATTCCCCATACTATCTTTCTCCATTTTGTTCCCGAAATCTATCCAGGCATTTTGTTTTGCTTTTATTATTAGAATTTTGACTTTCTCTCTTTGGTTTTTGTATCTTTTATATTGTTCTTGTGTGTTGTTTTTTAAATACTTTTTCCATTCTTCCTTCTTCTTTTTAACCTCTTCTTTAATTTCATTGTTCCACCATGCTGTTTGTTTTTTCCTATTGTCTGTTTTGCAAGTACCGCAAAGTTCAGTGGCAGTGTTAATATAATAATAATAATAATGATAATAATAGTAATAATAATAATAATATGAATTGTACCTGTGGGGCGCCTCCACTAGGTACTTATTTTAATAGTGAGGGTTAAAAGTCCTTTTAAACTTTTCTATTTATTTTAATATCTATCTATGCAAATACTACCTTGGTACATAAATAACTGTTACTGTAGACATCGAGTTGATGTTTCAGCACAAAGTCTAATTATATCCTACCTATACATTGGAAGACCATCTATAAGTAATTTATTATAGTTTTGAATAAAGTCACGTACCTATAATACTCGTGTCTATGTTTATTAAGTAATCTAAATATATTTTTATTTAATTATTAAGTCAGCTAACTGTTGAAATTAGTACAATGATCTACAGGGTGTCTACATGCCCACCCTTTGAAAGACAAAATTACAGGTTGATCAAACCTGGAATTTCGTCTCTTAACTAACTAACGCTGATATCTCAATTCAATCACTCTTAATGTGGGTAAGTGATTATTCGCTGACACAATGTATCATATTGCGTAATAAGATACTATCTTGAATTTGACTCAAAAAATGGTAAGCAAATGATTAAGGCAGTTTAACTACTTATTACTTCTAGATGATCTTTGCATTTAAAAAAGATTAGAAATATATTGTATTCAAGTAAATTTTATAAATAGATAAAAATAGGTATTCCTACAGAGAAGAATATGAACAATATAAATACAAATATATAACATATGTTGATTTTTGGGTACCCAATAAGATTAGGATTAAAGATTAAGAAATTATCCATTATGTGTTACCTTTCCTAAAAATTCATTGAAAATGTTTAAAATCAATATACTTATACCATACATATAAATGCTTATATAAAAAGATTCTAAAAACGAAATGAACAAAAAAAATGAAAATATTTCATAATCTACCACTACTTTGCTCATTAAATAATTGCAATCTGTTTTCCACAAACTACCAATGTCTTATTTATCTTGTTAATTTATTTAATTTGATTCAAAATCACTTTAAAAATATTTGTGCATTTTGTCAACTGTTTTTCATGATTCCTGCCCAAAAATATTAATTCAAATTATTACATCTTTTTTGCCTTTATTTTGCGTGTCAGACCTAATTGTACTCCACCTGTATTTTCAAAAATACCTTCTTTTCCATATTTTTGCATCTCTGTGCATTTTTATTCATAACTTTATTAACATTGTTTAAACTGCCGACCTATGCAGTCGATACAGCGCTTGTCCCTCAGGTCAAGGTTGTCATTATCAGTTAACAATATTTTTCCGTTATCACTATTTCACCTTTTGTTCCACGATCATTCGTAATAATGCAGAATTCATAAAGGGTGAAACACGTTCCCTCATTTCATATTAAAATTTAATACTGACATTCCGCTATAAAGACTTTATTCTCATTTATAAGTTCTATTGAACCATATTAAAAAAAAATTGAAAAACAGGAATTAGTCGAACATGTTGTTCAATTATTGATCAAAAATCGATAAAATTATTAAATAATAAAGTATCTGGCACATATAACAAAAAAATTACTTACTCAAAATAATATATACCTATATATATAAACAAAAATAACGTAAGTTTTATAAGTAAAAGATTAGAAATAGAAAGAAAAAATTATTTATTACTTGGGTTGAAGTTATTGGAAAAAAAAATGGTTCTGCTGATAAAAATAAACTTACTAACCATGATAATTACAATTTAGGACATTGTATGAAAGTATGAAAGAAAAAACTGAAATAAACTCATGAAAACAAATTACAACAAATAATGAGCTTACCAAAAATTAACTATATAACTATCTTCTTTCTTCTTCCTAATTGGACCAACTCCATTTTTGATAACCATAAAACACTTATTCTTCTTCCAGTATATCCATAAAATGATTCCATAACAATATAAATTTAATAAATAATAATTGCTTAAATTCCATAATATCTTAATATTCCATCAATAGTACCTATCCATAAAACTAATTCCATAAACTTATCCATATTCCGTTATTAGTAATTTTGTAGATGTATAATTAAATTTACCATATTATCAGCTACCATATTATATAATGAAGCAAATAGCGGTTAATAATAATTACGATCCAAATTTAATTGACAACATCATAAATAAAAAGATACGAAAACATACTCTAGAACAAGTATTTCCTTCTGATAAAAACAAAAATAACCAATTTAAAAGCTCAACTTACTTTGGAATACCATCCTTAAAAATGAAATCATTTTTAGAAACTTTAGACTTGAATATTTGCTTCAAAACTGACAACAATTTATCCAAATTCATTAAAAACAACAAATCCAAATCCTCAAAACTAAATAAATCAGGAGTTTATAAATTAAAATGTGGTAATGACGACTGTGATAAAATTTATATAGGTAGAACTTTTAGGAATTTTAAAACTAGAATTTCAGAACACAAACGTAGTTATGACAATCAAAAATTAGATTCCAACTATTCAAATCATTTATTAGCAAACCAACACTCTTTCGATTCA
>CAJUYH010009578.1:0-13532 GCA_910591685.1 Galerucella tenella
GATTATGTTTCGCCCATTCTCAAACAAGCCTATAATAACAATTCTTGAAAGTTAAACATGAATAAATATGAAATTTTTGGTAATTCCAGGTAGGTACCTACGGTATTAGCAAACATTTTATTTCATTGATTAGATATTGTAGATGCATCCAAAATTATGATCAAAATATATGCCATAGAAATGTTAAAATTTACAAGAGGTTGCATGTAAAAATTTAATACAATTTTATTTGTGTACGTAAAATACTTGTTTTTGACCATTATCATAAAATATCTACGCTTTTCCATTAACTAATGCCCTTAGTTTACTACATAGTTTGAAAGTTTATTAATTGTACTAACAAATTGTAAAAAGACTTATAGGGTGATTCGTTTAAAAATTTTGAGATATTGCTTGATTTGCGTTTTGTTTCACCCTGTATTGAAGAAGCCACCGTTGAAAAAAGTAATTGATACTGAGCACAGCCAATGATATGTGTATGACATTTGAACACAAAGACCTGTTGATTTATTTTAATTTACTGTTCTGCAGAGTGTTGAAGAGGAGGTCATTTTTGCTAATAATTGACCATATCTTTGTAAAACACCCTTATAATATATTAGAGTGCTATATTTTTGTAACGCTCTCGGTGAGATCTTTTCGATTCTTAAACAAAATATAGTACGTTCCATTAAAAAAAATGGAAGTTTGTGCTGCTACGTGGTTTTGGAACACCCTGTAGAATCGAAAGTATTTTCGAAATGTGCCCTTAGGAACTGTATTAGCTCACAAAAAACTATGAAGTTCTATCTCTCACCACAACAATGTAATCCTCCGATGTCAGAAGATTGCCCCACTCTGTATGTGAAATATCATACAGAAGTTACATTTGATGTGATACCCAGTTGATGTTTAATATTTTGGCTAGAACAACTATCTTGTGATTGACTTAATATATGAGTGAAAAAGAAGTAGATATATTACAAATATTAAATCTTTGGTATTATTAGCGCTATACGGATGACCTGGATATCTTCTTCTCATGTGGGATCAGTAAACCTGTGCAATGATGTGAGAAACCAAGAAAAATGATATCTGCTGATTAGAACGACCTTCCGGAAGTAGAGTCAGCATACTCTTAAGGACGCCTGTTCAAGAGATAACTATACCCATGGAGGAGGGGAAGTCCTCAAAGCAGGAGCAGAGGGACTCTACATCCGGCGAAGACGAATATAAGTACTGCAGTTCAAAAGTTAGCATGCATGAGGCGCCCTGGCAACGATGGTTTGGAGGCTGGATGAAGAAGGGATAGACGGAGCTCTCCTGCAGGAGCCCTGGTGGATGAGTGAGAAAATCGTTGGCCTATCTACTAAACAAACAAGGTGAATCATAATATATAGCAAATGCCACAAAATCTAAAGCATGAATAATTCACAGTAATAGCGTAGATTGTTCACATATCCCGGTGCTCTGCACCGATGATGTTTTTACGGATATTCTAACAATACCCACGGAAGACTGAGGAAAAAGACTAGTTGTATGCCCCGCCTACT
The DNA here is from genome assembly GCA_910591685.1 of Galerucella tenella. Classification (NCBI taxonomy): domain Eukaryota; kingdom Metazoa; phylum Arthropoda; class Insecta; order Coleoptera; family Chrysomelidae; genus Galerucella; species Galerucella tenella. The sequence goes on from CAJUYH010009578.1 coordinate 1,533, forward strand.
TCCCGGGTGATGAGGCTGAAGGTCCACCACACAGAATAGGCGACGAGGCAGAAGAAAATATGAATAGACTACCACTAAAAGCTGTGAAGATCACAATACAACATAAGCATAACCTATACTTCATCACGACATTAAAAAATAAAACTGCGAAATTGTTTTTCTATGTCAACCCCTATGTAGCTCCTTTTTTTTAGTCGAAATTGCAAACTATTTAAACCATCCAAAAATTTTTCAAACAGACATGAAAACCTTGTGAGAATTGAAACATTAAAAATGATTGATTCCCGCAGGCTTATTCTGTAAAAACAACAATAATTTTGCAACTAACAACCGTTGCACAACGGTCGCGCAATCAGTTGCAAAATTTGGTATTGTTAAGTTAGGTAGTCGCGTCGCAATTGCTGGTTGTTCTCAAGATGCACTTTTACGTCATAAAACTAGCGCCACTTGCAATCGGGTAGCAATCAACGTAACTTAAATTGTCTGTAAAATCAGCTGATGAACAAAAACAAATGTAAAAAATATTTAATATGCATGAAAAGCCAAGGAAGCCTACGAAACAGTACCTTACATAACTAAAGGCAGTTGAAAATGGATTTCCAAATACTTTTTTAGATGATTTGATTCAAAAAACAATATGCTTCTAGGTATTTTTTGAGAGGTGATATAGGTAGGCGCAAAATGTCAACGTTCAATCCTTGAATATTTACTTGAAAAAATCACATCATGGTGAAATGTCGGTAAATATATAGGAGTTTAAATCCTTGTATAATGAAAAAAAGATCCCGAGTCAATTTATTTTTTCATTAATGTAAGAATGTAGGTATTTCTTTTTCAAGAACAAACATGCTAGAAACATCATTCGATAGATATTTTGTTCTTGAAGGGCATATAAATCACACAATCATAGCCTAAACAAAAAAATTAACTCTTAGTGATTGTTTATGTTAACATAATAAAGATAAGAGTGTAGGAACCTAGCTATCTATGGCATCTGCCTTCAGAAAGAATTTTTATTTTCTCTCATTTTTAAATAGTGCATTAGGTACCTCAGTTTCAAATTATTGTGTCTTTTGTGGTTGTACTTATCCTTTTATTAATTAGGTGAGTAAAATAATTTGAGATCGGGTTAATGGGTTAATGGGCTTACTAACTGAAACCAATATGTTGTTGAATGACGTTAAGCGCCAATGAAACCAAATTGTTTTTGATAAACGTTGATGAAACACTAAAAAGTCCAATGACGTAAAAAAAATTTATGTTGAATAATGCAGGTTCTTGCCTAACTGACCAATAGATTTGGAGGTAAACTAAGCCAGTTCACAGGGCTTTGTTACCTTATTGATGTAAAGAAAAAAGTTAGTTTTTTTTAGCAAAACTAGGAAAAAAATAGAAAGCAATTTTAGGGCGCCACTAATTTTCTTTCCTAAAAGAAAATTAGAAAGAAAATCAAATCTAAAGGTCAGCTAACTTTTAATCTGTTTAAAAAAAAACAAATAACTTAGTTTCTGTATAATAAATAAAACCACTACGTAAAAAAAATGTATATAATTACGATGTTGAAATTACAAAGAAAATGGGTTAGTAAACAATATATAAAAAGATATATAAAAAAAATACTTAGTACAAAAAAAACATATGAAGATGAAGATGAAGTTGAACTTGAGCTGTTGGTATACTTCTATGAACTGTATCCAGGTTACTCCATGTAAAAAAAACTTTCATCAGGTAGACTATCAGGAAACTATAGCTTCGGGATGTTGTATTTCAAGTACTTGATGTCTCAAAAAAATTTGTATCCAAAAACTGTTTGTCAGGAATTTAATATAGTTTATCCATTACTGTGTTCCAGGAACTTGTGTCCAAAGAACTGTGTCCAAAGAACTTTGTCCAGGGAACTTTGTCCAGGGAACTGTCCAGGGAACTGTGCTACAATAATTATTTCGGTATAAGTAAAAAAAAATAACAGAAAAAAAATTTTAGCATGAGGATATCTGTCCAGCTCAATAGTTACAATATAAAAAAATTGAACCTAAGGATTCATCCTGGACAAATATATGGTTTGAATTGACAAAAAAAAGGGGAACAATAATATTAAACTAAAAATATCTATTATAAAACTTAGCTAGCTAGGAGAGGAAAGGTATAACCATGTGGCTTCCAAAATGGGTATCCATTTAGTACAAAAAAAATTACTCATTGAAAATTAATATTTAACTGTGAAATTTTTGAAAATATAAAGGTAACAAATAAAATATCATACCAGTAATCCAGATAGGAACTCAAAAAATTACGGCTGCTTATAAGATTTTGTGAAAATTCTTAAATTTATTACTTGGACTACTGCACAGTTCCAACTTGCTACGACAACAGACGATGAGAGAAGACCTGCCGGTACCTTTCTCATCCGTATTTAAAGGCCATTCGAAATTTTAAATTTCGCGGTAAAATACCTCTTGAATATTGATTTTTGGTCTACTAGTTCATTCCACCACAAATCACAAAAGTTAAATAATTTATTAAATATTTGAATGAAATATTTTTAGATCATTATATAGACTATTCCACCAAAAATCAAACTTCTGAAGTCATTATTGCACATTTTTATTATCTGAAATGTTAACTAACAAAGTTAACGTTTCCCTCAGATCAGAGCTATAGGGTGACATCTCGGCTAGTATGGGAATGCGGCGAAGAACTTTGAAGACTGGCGACTCGGAACAGTGTAACACTGGAGTGGGTCCCAGGTCATGAAGGAATCGCAGGCAATGAAAAAGCTGACGAGCTCGCAAGAGTAGGATCGTCAACTCTGATGAACAGACCCGAATGTGCTGTGGGCATCCTTAGATACTTAACGAGGTGATGGTTAAAAGGGTGGTTGAAAGAACAACACAATAAACACTGGAAGAATACGACCAGGCAAATACATGGGAACAAATTCATGAAAGAACCATCAGAAAAAGTGGCGAAGGAACTGCTCTCAATGAGCAGGAACAAACTACGCACCATAAAGGGGCTACTTACGGGACATTTTCCCACAAAGGAGCACCTAAACAAAATAGGGCTGTACAACGGAGACCTGACGTGCAGGAGATGCAAAAAGGATACCGAAACAGCTCTGCATATACTATGCATCTGTGAGTCGCTGGACCACAGAATGCAGAAGCTGTATGGTAGACCCCAAATGACTCCAGAAGACTTCTACAACCAACCAGCAAAGAACCTGTATGAGCTAATACAGGGAACGGAATGGCTGAATGGGTTGTAGTCAGAACACTAGGAGTATCCACAATGAGCCCAGGAGGCTGAGGTGGTACCGGCGAAGGGACGGCTCCTGAGGAATAGTGCCTAATATTTAATAACAATTACTAATTACGTAAAAACAAATAATAACTATTATCTCTTCCATTACTAAGTACAAATAAAAACTAACTTTTCGGAGGGTATAGTTAGTAAGCCCATTAAATTACTATTTGTACAAATAAAACATGTTAACTATTGACAAAATGTTATAATTGTAATCGCTAAAAAATTGCTTACAGAATACGTATTTTTCACATGAACAGCTGAAAAATGCACTTTTTTAGTTAACCAATTGCTCACTAGAGGCAGTTAACAAATAAATTGCGACCGCGGTCGCAAATTACAGAATAAGCCTGCCGATCATAATTCTGTCCACCACTAACATCATATTTTTGTTAAGTTTAACACCTCACTACTTTACTGGCATCCCAAATCATAGGTATTTGCATAATACAATTATTTTGTTATACCTCCATTTATTCTGCTGTTAAGTCATATAATAGCACACATTTAACTCTCGTGATATCTATAGTAATACCTGAAGCAAAAAAGGTAATAAAATGAGAATCTACAATTCACCAATCAGTCACAGAGGTCTCATTTCATCATTATCAATATCTAAATAAATGAAAAGAGTGTTTTATTTTCATTGTGTTTCACTTTTCATACATCTTCAAATATAAAGTGCACTCTCCTCAGACAACTACTTTAAGTGCCAGAGGAAAACCATTAAAAGTATTGTTTGAGACGACTAAAGCTGTGACAAATTGGAATATGCAGTGCGAAGAAGAAGTTTACAAATCAAATATTTGCTTTCTAGTCGAGATGCTGAAACGGACAAAAGTGTCAAGAAAAATGAAACACGTTCATGTTTATTGCCAAACCAATACATTCATTGAATATCGTTGGAACATAGTAAGTAAAAAGGTAAACAATTTCCAAGGATAAACTTAATTTTTGGATGTTTGGTTGTAGAGTTTTATTTTGGATATCAAATTAAGTCGGGCCGCTCTTAGTTTACCACTTTCGTATTAGAAAGGTGTTGTGTTTGTCGGAAATTTCAGCAGTTCTCAAACGTTATATTAACCTGGCTTGAAGCAGAAAACACCTGTAATAGTGACATTTTTTTATGAGCCAATACCAGGAGAGAACCAACCAGATACTTAATTCCAAATATTAAAACAAAGATCACGACATTTTTTAGTGATCATGACCTCCTTATTGAAAAAAAGGCAATTTCGATTTAATACTAGTTCCTCCGTATATTCGGCACCATATTATCTCAAAAGCTAAGTAAGCTATCGACATGATCTTTTTGCAATGATAAAAAATTTTACATTTGTCATTTAGTTTAAACATAGGAACTTTTTCCTTGAATGCCGCAGATTGCGCGCCATTTAACAAGTGTCTCTGGATGTAAATCATTTATTTCTATACCATACAGGTCACAGTGCTTCAGTTTTGTCCATGAGGCACTTTTTTATTCACCTTTTCAACCTTCTTCTCCATAAAAAACATTAGGATCCATTATAACTGGAAAATTGCGACTTTTTTAGTGGCCATGACGTTTTTTATAAAAAAATAGACAAATTTCAATTTTTTTTCATACACATGTACCTAGTACTATATAATGTGAAAAAGTGCCTTACGGACAAAGCCAATTTTTTTTTCCATTTTGGGAGCCGTTCAGATGCCGGGAGCACTGCAGCCTATTGGCTTATTGTACTCTGCTCCCATATTTAGTCCACCCATCCAGTTATCCCCGTACCTTCGAGTAGACGGTATAGGTCCATTGGATGTGTGCCATATACTTCAGGTGGCACATTGGCCTCTCCGAAGATTGCCCGTCTCCTCGAGTGCAGTGCCTCACAGTCAGACAAGATATGGGTCACGGTCTCGATCTCCATGCCGCATAGTCTGCAGCTGAGGTCCCCGTTATATAACCCTATTTTATGCAGGTGATCTTTTAACGGGGTATGACCAGTTAGATAACCTGTACAAAGCCAATTTACTCTGAGCTGTATTATAGTGAAGAAATAAATTATTTTCATTTAGCGTTTCAAGAACAAAATTTCAATGTCTAAACTAGGTGACAGAAGTTAATTTGCTTTTAAAAACTTTCCATCATCCAAAAAAGATCAAGTCGATAGCTTACTTCGCTTTCGAGATAATAAGGCGCTGAATGTATCAAAGATTATAAGAATGTTTAAGATCACTAAAAAAGCAATTTTTGTATCTCTTAGATCTGGTTGGGTCTCATCTTGCTATACGTTCATATAAAAACCATAAAATTTCAGGTATTTTCTATAATTTCCGACGAACACATTACCTTATCGCTATAATTTTATAACGTGAAAGTGGCGAACCCAAGAGCAGCCCGACTATACATTTAATTTTTCAACAATATTAAAAACCACTTTTAAGGTCGGAAAGGCAGTTGCTCAGAGAATTTCTATACATTCATAATTCATAGTTGTGGAAAGTTATCCGAATAAAAATTTTCCAAATAAACGTGGACTTGAAACAGGATCTTTAAAAACGAACGTGAGCTGCATATTACTACGGGTATGATCTGCTCATGTTATGCAAAAAGATACTCCTATAAATTATATATTCTCGTGATGAAGAAGATGTTCGCTTTCAAGGAAAACTCAAGTAAATGGGGTATTCTGTTGGAAGAATTAACAATATGACCTTCCCATTGCCTCCAACATGCTATATGACTCCACTGAATTGCCCCGAGAGTAATTCATTCAGCAACAACAACTATGAGTGAAGTTCAATGAATATTTATTGGAAAGATGGATGGAAATCGATTCAGACTATTATAGGTGGATTAAATTAGTGTAGGTGAAGTTAAAGGAATATGGATGCAAGAACACGATGGTGAGCAAATATTTGAGAAGAATTCGATTCATTTTGTGAGAAATGGGTGTACATTCTGGAAAAAACACAGCAACAACAAAATTGGCCGATATCTCGAAATACTTCGCATTTAATATAAATATGGTGACGATTATGAGAGCTCTGTGAGTCCCGGGTACAAGGTATTGTAGGTAATGGAAAGGCAGACACTCTATCAAAGCTAGGGTCTGGAACTGAGTTCACCTGTTTTGAACTAGTTTTTGGGATATCAGAAACTGCTACATGTTGTTTCACATCTCGGTGAACTCGAACCAATCATCCTACGTACTGGAGACACGTGCCAAGACAGTAACACAGCAAACTCCTGGTAAAAAAAGACTTCGAAGTCGCTAACTAACGAAATATTAAACCTCAACAGGTTCCAGATTTAGAGAGTAACAAGATTATTCACCGGTCACTATTCGCTATGTGCGTACCTAATGTCGCCCCCTCGCGGCTTGAAAACGCAAGTTACGTCGGAGGCATTTACACCTCACACGTAAAGCTTATGAAAGCAACAATTATCATGAAGATATAGGGAGCCTTTCAACTTTTACCATGTAAATAATTTGAAAATATAAGTGCCTAATGACATAATGTTCAGTATTTTATAAGCGACTGGGTAAGTAATCGTTTTTAAAATGTATTTTTTTATGTTACGTGTAGCTTTGTAGGTTAAAATTAACGGAGATAAACGTTGCCTAAAATCATAAAAATCGATTATTCCATTTGACATTCCAAGTGACATGAGCTGCTTCTTTATATGTGTATCGATTGCACACAAATGTTCTTGATGATTTATAATAAATGTATTTATGAAAAAATGAACAAACTACATAAAATTGATGAAGAAAACATGACGTATAGAATACTGTATCAGTGTACACTATATTTTGAAGTGAGGTTAAGACACTCAGTTCACTCTTTTTACAGCTGCAATTCATTTTTTCCTTTGTACCAACTTGTGTTGCGCATTAGGAAACTTGTAATATTTCACATCACTGTTATTCTATTCTGTATTTTTACAATTAACAACACAACAACTGTCGTGCCCCATTTTCCCCTTTATTTACATACAATATACCACATCAGCCTCCGACCGAATTGCGGAAATTCACCACTGCGCGCGCTGGGATAGTTTCGCCCATCCCCTCCAACGGTCGACACACAGCGAATACCCTAAGGAGCACATGAATACAATCTGCTTATATAGTGAGGAACCTCCCAACTAGCAAAATGGAATTCTAAGAGGACTGAATTGTTGTATAATAGTCGAATAGCGTTGTTTTAATGACTTTTTATTTGTATTAAGCCTTTTGTTGCGATAATTTTGTTTTTCCAAGAAAATTGTTGTATTAAATGATTCCATAGTGACTTTTACAATATATGCTATAACGCATTATACGATCATTTCTTTCAAAATGATATAATACCTTATAAGCAAGTTTATACAATATCAAAAATATCATTTTATAAGACTTTTATAACTATTGTATAAGAGTTCCATAATATACGATATAACTGACAGCTACAACATTTTAAAATAGTTACTTAAGCTTGTCTTATTGAAGCTGTATAATGTTGTATAATAAATATTGTATAGCATTCAATTGCGTTGCATAATAAAACACTTTTTAGTCGTATAGTGCCTAACTATTCTTCGTTATAAAACAGTTATCGTATACCGTTCCATTTGACAATAAAATATTGTTCAAGGCATTTCTTTGGGATAAAATTGTTGCTTTATAAATCGCCATGTTTAAATAAGCAATTCTTGGACCGCTTCCGCTGCCATTATGAGCGATTGAGTTGGAAACATGAAACTATATTGAAAAAGGTGAGTTTATCATTATTTAGAGAATTATATTGTGAAAGAATATCCATATGAAGTGATAAACTATTGAAATCATAAAAAATAAGTATTTTAGGATATTCTACTTCATTATTATTTTTAAGTATCTACTTGAAGCTTAACCAGAATTGAAGCGCTTCATTTTCTTGCCAAATATATACCTATAATCTATCAGTAAAATTTGCGGCGCATCAAAATGTATGCTATAAACCATCCAAATGAAATTATTATTTTACTATTTATGTCCGCCCAAGCGGACCAAGTAGTTTTGATAAATCTCCATTTCTACAAATGAAATGTATGATGCACGTTCAAGTGGAAATATAATTTGGTTCTGATATTCTTCACTAAAAAATGAAATGCTCTTATACACTGCTAGATGACAAAATGTTTACATTGTGCTCGAAATAACAGCATTATAAAAAAATATATTGCATTATACAACCATTTTGTAAGACCTTCATAGTGCCGCTTCAATCCCATTTTATAGATGACACACTATTAAATCATTTCATAGTAGCTGTATAAATGATTATAAAACAGTCATATAAGAGTTGTATAAACTTTTAATAGAAATTTTATACAACCAAACAGTTGTATAAAAATGGGCCCTTTTCAGTTGTATAAGGATCATATAATTGTTTTGTAGACCGTTATAAGAATTTAAGTATCCTATAAGATATATCTTGTAGCTGTTTATATAAACCTTATGGAATTTGAATTGCTACTTGGGCTATCTGTTGGTTATGCATGGAAGAGGAGAAAACAGCCTCTCACATTGGAGATATAGACTCCCAGGACTGGAGCTTTCAAGGAAGGATTTTTTCAAAAATACTGTTGAGTCTAATAAGAGCTACAGGTCTCTCCACGAGCTACACGTAATGACCCAATTAGCACAAGGAAATATATGAGACGTCTTAAAAATGTATTTCTTAGACGTTAACTACATCTTAAGGAAGTACATGTACATAAATAATATAGGTCTGAAAGATGTCATTTGGAGGCCTAATGTTAACAGTAACGATACATTTGAGACATTTTCATTTCAATGCTATTTCGTTTGTTGAACTAGTAGAGAGAGACCACTGCGAAAAACTTTGAATTTGGACCACTAATGTTTTTTAAATCAAGGACCAGAAATAATTGAATGGTCAAATCATCTTGTTACATGATAGATCATGCCACCTGATACATTGGATTCATTGTAGTATCAGCACCATGGTATACCATTTACCATGAACCTGTATCTCTCATGTCTCTATTATAATTTTTCGAATAACATCAATGGAAACAAACAAATTTAATAATGTCACATGTCACTATCACAAAGACATGAGGACATAAGTCATGGGAACAAAAGTTGCCAACCAAAAATTGAAAACCTTACAACATACCTACCAACCCAAAGAAAATCCAGACATCTATTGATGTATTTTCATGACTATCATTAGAAAAGTATGATTATAGTACACAAACTGCCATTTTTTTGTATAATTCATATTTATATTTTAAACAAATATTAAATATGAAAAAGATACTTACATATTAGGAGACTATTACATAAAATACAACTCACGATTTCATCAAGACGAATTTAGTATGTGAGAATCAGACATCTTTGAAACGTATGAAAAAAGACATCCTCAATACATCTTATTCAGGAACGTTAAGACTAACTGGAGATAGTGAACATTTTTGAAGATTTGAAGTTATTTGTATTGTTGTATTGTTATTTGTATTGCCAAGAACCATATTTCAGGTTCTTCCATATTTTTAAAGAGTCATATCAATACATAAGGTATAACAATCAAGAAAAATATTAGGTGGAGTTTTTCCAACATTATCTATTGTAAATAACTATACGATATGAAGAAAACGACTGGACTGGAGTCCATCAACAAAGCTGGACTTTTGGAAACTTTAAATCCCACTTCAATATTGTTAAGTGGTAAGTACTTCAGATTAACGTGTAGGTTGATAAAAAAATACTACTGTGAATCAGTTAAAACAAAACAGAACTTTCCAATACTTCTTAAAAGTATTGTCTGTCCTTATTTAATTTATATACTCAGTTTTATTCTTGGACTGTTCCCAAAGTTAACTGGAGGAAATATATAAAGAAAATTATACAATTTCCTACACCGAGAAAGCTAGGCATAGTCTATTTATCCAAAACAATTTCTGAAATGTAACATAACAAAAAAAAGAATGAACTTAACACGGGAAACATAGTATATATATTTCATGCTATTACGTGAGAATTGTACAGAATCGGAATTCATATTTTATACACAGTTTGTCAAACGAGTCTTTAAATATGATAACGCTTCTCTAGTGCAAAATGGTTAGCTGCTGAAACATCAGTTGTTAGAGGTATGCGGACGAGCGAAATTCGCCGATATTCCAGTAAATAAAGGACAAAAGTTAACATTAATTACGCCCTATTTTCATCTTCCGGTTGGAAGTTGCATTTGGTACCTCATTAAACATGAGACAAAGTTCTGCATGAAAACGCGTGCGAGGGCGGAGAAAATGGCCCCAAAAGACCAGAAAAATAGGTTTTCAGTCAATATCTCCTAAAATATGGCAGTAAGAGATTTTTGGTTCGGGTAAAAATTGAAGTTCAGTTAATTTTCTACAAAAATGGTCCTCATGATTTTTCTCGAAAATTCGACCGGTTTCGAGATAAACGGTACCAAGCGCGACTCGAATAATGAGCTTCTGTGCTGTATGCCGGAGAGCACAGTCCGTGTATTGATACATCAGCGGGGGGACAAATTATTCAATAACTTTGTGAAAAATGCATATTTTCTCATAATTCAAATTTCACGTGAAAGAGGAATTCTGCTGCTATCATACCCTGTGAATTGAGTCACGCTTGACTCTTTTGGCCATATCGGAACACGGGTCAAACTTTCTGCTCCAGGGCAATTTTGACCTCGCCAGGTATTTGTTCCTATTTTTTTTTGTATTGCACTAATTTACTCAAAATTTTCTTGATTATGGGTCCTCATAAGGTCCTATGTCATTCTTTTTTTAATTTCTTGGGAAATTAAACCACAATATTTTTGAATTCTTTATTTCAACGTTTCGGTAGCGTTCCAGCTACCGTTGTCAAGAAAAATAAGTAAAAATTAATTTTTTTATCCCTAACTGACACAACAGAAAAAATTTGACAACTAGACAATCAAAAAATTATTTTGAAGTTTAAGACTGCAAAATTTTGTTATCAAATTTTTATTAAGGTCCATTCACAGTAGATCATATCTGTGGCAAAATGTGAAATGAAACACTTCATTTTATGACATTCCAACGATATGATAGTCTACTAGAAATGGAAATCCAGTGAAGTGCACGTTCCAGGAACGGTTTTTATTGGGATAGCGCGTTTCTTTCGCTTATATTGGAAATGTTGTTAATAAAACGCGTTTCTTAATAGTTTTTTTGTGTATGAATATTTAAGTTTTTGAAATATGTATACTCAGTTTTGTGATTTTGTGTATTGAAATGTGTATCGATTAACAACTATTCAAATTATAAATCATAAGAAAACCTGGATAAAAACTGATGATGCTATCCTGATAACGCAGGTAATTGATTATTGGAAATTTCTCTTTCTAACATTGGTAACCAAATTTGACTACATTCGGCTGAAATACTAGCTACACATTTATCTGCATTTAGTTGTATTAAAGCACTTTCTTTGATTTTCCGTCTTTTATTATTGGGTTCTTTTAATATTATTTTCGATGAATCCCATTGAATTTGATGACCCTCTTCCCAAGCATGTTTGCAAATAGCTGACTTAAAGAATTTTCCCTATCTTTGATATATTTTTTGTGTTCGTTTATTCGTACTTTCAATGGTCTAGATGTTTCACCTAAATAAAATTTGTCGCATTCACATGATATTTGATATATGCAGTTTTTTGAAGATTGTTC
>CAJUYH010009579.1:0-13524 GCA_910591685.1 Galerucella tenella
CTGGTCTTACGAATTTTGTGAAGCATGTCGAGGCCATGAAAAGCAAGATAGAATTAAACAAGCATGAATGCATTGAGTTGCAGGATCGGGTTGCACGAATTGAGCAGATTTTCAATAGTTTTTATGAATTGCAAAATGATATTGAGGCAACTGTTGACCCAGAAGCAGTCGAGGCACAATATAACGAACGTTATAAATTTGAAGATTTGTTTTATCAGTGGATAGCCACTGCAAAAGGTTTACTTGAAACTTATTCGGAAAAATTTGATAATGATAGCGCGTCGGTCCGCTCTGCTAGGAACACAACTGTCTCAAACATACAACAAAACAATATTTTGAATTCAGTCAAGTTACCCAACATATCTCTCCCTAAATTTCAAGGTTTGTACGAGGGGTGGTTAGAATTTCGGGACACTTTTGAGTCACTAATTCACAATAACGAGGCATTAACTGAAATACAAAAATTCTATTACCTCAGAGCGTCATTGGAGGGTATAGTACGGTGTAATTAGACCTAAACCTCAACATCCAAAGTAAAAGTTTTCCTCCAACACCAAATTGCTCTACATAGTCCCCTTATTCTATGGTAAAAAGTTACACCATTTTGAGCGTCGGGTTTGGGGGTGAGGGGGGGGGGGGAATTTGAAAAATCACTAGTTTTTTTAGTTTTTCGTAAATATTTCAAAAACTAAGCGGTTTATCCTAAACATTGTTATATACAAAAATGTTCTACGTTAAATTTTAAATAAGAATGGTCCTTTTCATAATCACTCTAAATTGTACGGTTCAAGAGTTACAGACGGTGTAAATGTTAACTTTTTCGTAATTTTGATAATTTTTTAAAAAAATAAGCTTCGTAAAAGAATGTTGCTATTTCAGTGGCCGGTGGTATGTTAGTGATAAGCCCTTGAAGGAACGACAACCTCACCACCTTATCAAGGGGCACTATTTTTTAAGGGAAAAGAGGCTTCCACAAGCCTAGGCCATATAAACCTGTGGTACGGAGAAACCCACCCTGAACTTTCTACGAACATTGCAACATAAATTCACTTCTTAAGCATAAATATCTTTCAAATTTGGAATGTTCAATGTCTTTATTAACTTCACTCATCCTCCAGCACATTATCCTCCTCCTCTAGCTCGTCGTCTAAGATGTTATTATTGTCCATGTTATCACATGCTTGGCCTGAGCAATTGCTGCATATGCTAGTGCAGTTTAGACCACTCCTTCTGCATTCACAATTACGAACGCATTCATCTTTGCAAGTACACATTTTAAGGGACAGTAATTCCTGGGGGGCTGCAGGACGTGCTGTTGTAATTGGTGTCAGGTGGTCGCCAATCTTCTTCCAACCCCACTCGAGTGGATCCTTATCTTCATTCAGCCACTGTTGTACCTGGTGGTAGGTCCTAAATGAATGCTGTCTGGACGCTCCTGAAGTGGGGGGTAGTGCATCCAACTTCAGTAATGCATGTATAGGCTGCTTTGCAATCGTTTTCAAGTAGGACTGGTAGCGGAGACAATCTAGATCTTCAGTGTTCTTGGCTCCAAACATTGCAAGTAGGAAGTAATTTCCTGCATCAGCCACTGCACTGGGGTCGGCTTTGGGGTTGTTGAAGACCAGAAGTTTTTCACCGCCATTGGTTGGCCTGCTTGTACTACCACGTTTCTCATAACAATTATTTTTACTTTTTCAACCTTCTATGGTGCCTCTTAGCCTCTTTTTGACTATAATACTGTGGTATATTATTACTCTTTAATTAAATCATTTACTTATTTCTATATAGCTTTATTTGGAAAAAAAAACCTTAAAAATTATATCATTTTTATTTTTACACCGTCTGCAACTCATGAACCGTAAATTTTACAGGGAATATGCATAGGACATTTTTAGTTTAAAATTTCATGTATAATATTTTTGTATATAACACTCTTTGTGCTAAACAGCTTAGTTTTCAACCAATTTCCAAACATCTAAAAAAACTACTAAATTTCCTACTTTTTCTCCCCCTCCCCCCAAAACCCGACGCTCAAAATGGTGTAACTTTTCACCAAACAATAAGAGGGTTATATAAAACAATTTGGAGTTGGAATAAAACTTTTACTTTGGATGTCAAGGTTAGGCCTTTTTTTAGGTTAATAACACCGTACTAGTAGTGCGGCACTCGTGATTAAGTCAATAGAATTCACCGCAATCGGCTATACCACGGCATGGGACACACTTTGCGAACGTTATAATAATACAAAGTTATTAGTTCATAATCACGTAAAGGCAATATTTTCACTTGAATCCATGTCAAAAGAATCTTCTCATAAAATTAGAAAACTTATTGATGACGTCTCCAAGCATATGCGGGCATTAGAACAGCTTAAACAAAGCACTGAAAATTGGGATACATTGATAATTTTCTTAATCACTTCCAAATTAGAAAACACCACTTTAAAAGAATGGGAATATTTCACAACTAATAAACCCAATTTGCCGAAGCTAGATGACTTGAAAATATTTCTTAAAAATCGTGCAGATTTGCTTGAAACTATAGAACACAAAAATTTCGATAAGCAAACTGACCATAAAACAAAACCTCAATACAAGTCTAATTCCAATGTAAGCTCTAATAGTAGAACTCTTGTTGTTACTAGCTATTCTTGTAACTACTGTAAAAGGGATCATTCTATATATTCTTGTGCAGATTTTTTGAATTTAAGTACTGATCAAAAATGGGACTTTGTTCGCAAATCTAAAATATGTGCGAATTGTTTGCGAGCAGGTCACAATATAAAGCAGTGTAAGTTAGGGCCATGTCGAAGATGTAAAGGCTGGCACAATAGTCTTTTGCACACTGAATCCAATAACACGAAAAATATTCAAGTCAACACACAAAAATCTAACGATACCAGCACACCCATTGAAGCATCAACAAGTGTATGTTCGAGTGGCTTACTAGGTAGGGGTGCGAATGTTGTTTTTTTATCAACCGCGCAAGTCAAAGTAGTTGCTAGTGACGGACAAATTTATATTGCAAGATTACTCCTAGATTCAGCTTCGCAAAGTTCATTAATATCACAAAAGTTTTATTCTCTACTAAACTTGCCTAAACAAAAGGTTAATATATCTATTGCTGGTATTTCTGGTGCTAGTTCTCAAGTTCAACATAAGTGTTCGATTGAGTTAATTTCTATGTATAGCTCCTATAAAGTTAATCTTACTTGTTTAATACTTGAAGATTTTGTAAATAGATTACCCAGCTACGAAGTAAATATAACTTCACTCAATATCCCTGATAATATTCAGTTAGCCGATCCTAATTTCTATAAACCTAGCGATATCAATATCTTGGTCGGTGCAGATCTATTTTGGGCTCTAATCAATGAGGGGCAAATTTCTTGCGGTAAAAATAGACCAATTTTACGTGACACCAAATTCGGTTGGGTAGTGTCCGGACCCATGGAATACTTATCAAACAATTATCAAAATACAATTTCATGCAATTTAACTATTCAGGAGTCAAACAATCTACATGAAATTCTTTGCAAATTTTGGGAGGTTGAAGAGTTCGGCACAACTAAGCCCCTATCCATAGACGAAATTGAATGCGAAAAAAATTTCGTACAAACTACTTCTAGAGATCTAGATGGTCGTTTTATTGTAACTATGCCATTGAAGCAATCTCCAGAGAGTCTAGGCAATTCAAAAGGTAACGCGAAACGAGCATTTTTTCAATAGAGCGTAAATTGAGCAAAAATGACACATTACGAAAACTATATATCGATTTCATGCAAGACTACATAGACTCAAATCACATGTCATTATGTCCAAATGAATACGATTCTGGTCCTGAGTATTTCACAAGTCACCATGGTGTTCTTCGCGAAGAAAGCCTAACTACAAAATTAAGAGTCGTTTTCAATTGCTCGGCTCCCACAAGTAATGGCTTATCTTTGAATAGCATCCAACGCACAGGTCCCGTAATCCAAGATGATTTGTTAGATATTGTTTTGCGATTTCGTTGCCATAATTATGTCTTTACAGCAGACATTGCAAAAATGTATCGTATGATACTAATTTCGCCCGAACAACGGTTACGTACGGTCAAACTGCATCAAGTTTTTTGGCTATTCGTTGTTTGTTTGCATTGGCAGACGAGTGTAGCGAATCTAAGCCAACAATTGCTCAAATCATAAAAAAGGATATGTACGTCGATGATTTACTCTCAGGATGTTCTACCATCGCTGAGGCACAGAAAATATGCCAAGATATAACACAAATTTTGCAAAAAGGTTGTTTCAATTTGCGTAAATGGCGATCTAACAATTCAGAAATATTGAAAAACATACTAGAAGCTGATTCTTCACCTGATCCCAAACGGCAATCTCTAGAGATTGCACCAAGCGATAAAGCCAAAACTTTGGGGCTCATGTGGGATTCACATTCAGATTCGCTTATTTACAGCATTCACATTTCCGATCCTCCAGTCTATACTAAACGTACTATTTTAGCTGTAATTGCAAAATTTTTCGACCCTCTCGGTTTATTTAGCTGTTGTACCATACTTTCTAAAATTTTAATGCAAAAGCTCTGGGCTGAAAAGATTTCATGGGACACTTCATTACCTCCAAGTTTACTAGAGTCTTGGCTTAAAATAAGAAATGAGCTTGCCGAATTGAAGGAATATTCAGTTCCAAGACATGTTCTTTGTCACAATTATACTAGATTAGAAATGCATGGATTCTCTGACGCTTCTCAGCAAGCATACGGCGCATGTATATACCTTCGTAGTATCGACAAAGATGGTAAAGTTCATGTCAACCTACTAACTGCCAAAAGCAAGGTAGCGCCTATAAAAACTTTATTAACGATTCCAAAGCTAGAACTATCCGCCGCGGTTTTATTAGCACGTCTAGCTAACAAAGTCGAGAAAGCGTTAAACCTCAATTTGAACGCAAAATTTTTTTGGTCCGATTCTACTATAACTCTTGGTTGGATACGCACTTCTCCAAATCTACTGAAACTCTTTGTTGGAAATAGAGTTTCCGAGATACAAAATCTCACAAATCATCAAGACTGGAGATACATTTGCACCACGGATAACCCTGCTGACCATGTGTCAAGAGGTTTATATCCGAGCCAACTGGCAAAGTGCGAAGCCTGGTGGTATGGCCCTTCTTGGCTCAAGTTACCTATTTCGAAATGGCCCGAAAAAGTATACCAATTAGAGAGTCTCCCAGAGTTGAAACCTTCTCCTATAATGTCTGCAGTTTCGAACATATCTGCAGAGCCAATTTTTCCATTTGAAAAATTTTCAAGTTTTGAACGCATGCAAAGGACTTCCGCTACTTATTTGACATTGCCTGAGTTAAATGTTGCGACAAAATATTTGCTAAAATTGAGTCAACAAGAATCATTTTCTAAAGAATTTAGCGATTTAATTGAAAACCAAAGCATTGTCAGCAAAAGTAAACTGTTTGCCTTAAACCCTTTCTTAGATACCGAAAATATTATTCGAGTAGGTGGCAGACTGAAGTATTCAGATCTTCCAGTTGAGAAAAAACACCCTGCTGTTTTAGGTTCTAAGCACCATTTCACCAAATTATTATTTGCGTATGAACACAGAATCAATTTACATTGTGGTCCGCAATTTCTATTGTCAACTATACGCAACGAGTACTGGCCTATTTCTGGTCGCAATTTGGCTCGTTTGACAGTCAAAAGGTGTGTCTTATGTCTACGTTACAGTCCTAAAACTATACAACCCATAATGGGCAATTTGCCTCGCGAGCGCACAATACCTTCTAGTCCATTGACAGTGACCGGAATCGATTATGCAGGTCCATTTCTTGTCCGTGATAGAAAGTGTCGCGGATCTAAACTCATTAAATGCTGGGTTGGAGTATTCATTTGCTTTCCTACTAAAGCGATCCATCTAGAGCTGATTTCTAGCCTCTCCACCGACGCATTCATGCTTGCTTTACGAAGGTTTGCTTCTAGGCGCGGAAAGCCCTCTCAATTATTTTCAGACAATGGGTCCAATTTTATTGGAGCGAATAGAGAACTGGGCAGGTTTCTTAGGGTTAATAAAGAGCAGCTTTCCTCCTCCGCTACTTTAGAAAAGATAGATTGGAAATTCATTCCACCATATTCAGCTCATTTCGGTGGCCTTTGGGAGGCTGGAGTGAAGAGTGTAAAGACGCATTTAAAGCGTGTTTTACATAAGGCAAGTTTTACCTTTGAAGAATTCACTACGGCCTTATCTCAAATAGAGGCTATATTAAATTCTCGGCCGCTTTGTCCCCTTTCATCCGATCCCAACGATTTAATCCCATTAACCCCGGCTCACTTTTTAATCGGACGCCCACTAGTATTGTTACCAGAACAAAACGTGCTTGATGTACCCCTAAATAGACTTAACCGTTTCCAGTTGATCCAGAGAGTGTCTCAACATTTTTGGAACCGGTGGCGAACAGACTATCCTAGTGAATTGCAGCGCCGAAGCCGCTGGCAAAGCAGCAAAGGCCAGATCAAGGAAGGCAACCTAGTCGTACTCAAAGACGATAATGCTAGTCCAACAGATTGGAAGATAGGTCGTATAGTTAGTCTTCATAAAGGACAAGATGATGTTGCACGAGTTGCTTCCATCTTTACTTCAGCAGGAGTGATAAAACGTAGCATCAAGCGCATTTGTGTTCTTCCCGTTGAAGATCCGGTCGACTTCAAGGCGGGGGGCATGTTTCCGCCAACTTAGTTTTTTTTATCCATTGACAAAAAAGGAACTCTGGCAACGCCTCAAAGCTTCTAATAGGTTCCAACCTCCCGACCCTTCGCTGGCGCCTGACTGCCGGCATTCAACCTTCACCACCGACAAAACAAGTGATTTTTCAAAAAGTTAGTTACAAAAAAGAACTCAAACAATACGCTAGAAAGACAAGATAGTTCATTTTATATATAATAATTCATTTATATCTCAACAATTTCATGTCAATGTTAATATTAAGTTAATTTTGTTAATTTTATTAAATACGACAAAATACAGTAATGTTTGAAATTTCATTCATTCCTATTATTTAGTGTTTTTTGCAAGAAGTAAGTTTCTGGTTTTTTTAAGGCAATGTAGTTTCTTTATTTACATTATCTTATGACAAAATGACTTTTATTTTTATGTTTTTTGTGTAAAACTGTATGATATAAATAAAGATAATCGTTTTTATAAATTACTTTTTGTTGCTTTTTTTTAAATTTCATGCATATTTATGAGCTTATGTTCAGAAAATTTTAAGCTTTTTTAAGCGCCTATTTTAAGTTTTTTTTATGCTTAAAAATCCATGCTCTATTAATAATGATTAACGTTAGTTCTTTAAATTAATGTGCTTCTTTCATTGGTAATAGAGTAATAGAGATGGAGTTTACCAAGCACCTCTAATTATAAAACTGTTATTTCTTATGCTTCTTATTAATACAAGTACAAGTAGGTCGTAGGTAAAGTATAGTACGTAACTCGTGTTGGAAATCATTTTACGCACTCACGGAATTACGCGTAACTTTTCCATTCGTGCGTAAAATGCTTCTTACCACACACGTTACGTAATTATACTATTACAATAATGGAGATTTGAACCAATATGATGGTGTCATAGCTTAGATATATTAACTAACTGAAAATACCGATTAGAATATAAAATATAATAATAATAATGATAATAATAATAATATATATTTCAGAAAATGCTAGCATATACAAAAAAAATGATAATTGTTAACAGAGAACGGAATGACGTCACAACTTCAACATTTAAGGGAAAGTTAGTTTAAATTTGCATGTAAATAATCATTAATGCAATACGGCTCAATGTCAACAAGAAGTTTTTTAATTTCCTTCTTAAATTTATTGCTGGATTTTAAGGTTTTTATTCGTAATGGTAATTTACTGTAAAGTTTAATTGCCGTATATATATTGGAGATTTTTCAGTAATGGTTAATCGGTGATGTGGATAAATAAAATTATTTCTCCTGGTGTTATAGCTGTGTGTCACACAGCATGCCTCAAATATTTCTTTATTTTTAAAAAGGTATATTAAACATTCAAATATGTATAATCCATACAATGTGAGAATTCCATTTGCTTTAGATATGGATCTGCAAGAATCCCTAAAATTCATGCAATGTGTTATGCGAACTGCCCTTTTTTGTACTACAAACACTTTGTCCGAGTAGCTATAACTACCCTAGAAAATAATGCCGTATCTTAAAATGGATTCAAAATTGGCCAAATAAAGGATCTTTGATGTTTCTTTATTCAAATATTTGGTAACAACTCGTAACCCATAAGTGATACTGCTCAGTTTCTTCGGTGTCTCATCAATGTGCTGTGACCAATTTAAACGTTCATCAACAAATACCCCTAAGAATTTTGTATATTTCGATACATTAAAATTAACTTTATCATCCAATTCAACAACCTCAGGTCCATATTCTATTGGTATAGTGTTGAAGAGTATAACGTTGGTTTTTGATTCATTTAAAATCAGTTTATTTTTTGTGAACCACTCCTTTGTCTTTTTAAATAAATTGTCACAGTTTTTTATTACTTCTGGATATGTTTCTCCTCCTACCAAAAGGTTAGTATCATCAGCATATACTGTCATAAATTGATTATTATTAAAATTCATTTGACATAAGTCATTTATGTAAATCACAAAGAGCAAAGGGCCAATAATGCTACCTTGTGGTATTCCAATATTTGTGGTAATATTACAATAGATTTACTACTTTGAGGGCCGTTACGAATACATACTCTTTGTTGCCTATTGCACAAGTAGGATTGGATCCACTTCAAGAAATTGTCTCTCACTCCGTATTGGTCTAGTTTAATCAATAAAAGTTGGTGGTCAAGACAATCATATGCCTTTGATAAATCAAGAAACATACCCATTGCTAAGTATTTTTCTCCCATTAAATTTACTATGTTCTCTGTGAATTGAAATATTGCTCTTTGTGTAGATTTTCTACTTAAATAACCATGTTGATTATTACTAAAAATTTGACATTTTTCAAAAAAGGTTACCAAGTTGTGACTCATGGCTAACTCAAATAACTTTGAAAAGCTAGGCAAAATACTTATGGGCCTGTAATTCTCTATTAATTCAGGATCACCTTTTTTATGTAACGGTTTTATTACTGCTAGTTTTAATTGGGCTGGGAATACACCAAATCTAATGGAATTATTAATTATATATATAGTGTATCTATTGTTAATGTGATGACCCATATTTTTAATCCCTTTAAAGGAAAAAGCCGCCAAATGGCGTGCATAAAATTGTTTTATAAATTCGAATATTGCGAAATAATGCTTTTCAAATGTAATTCAAATTAATATAGTGGATTAAAATTAACCTGCATGAAATTTGTAATACAATTCAAGGTCATCACATTAACATTAGTTATACTTTACCAAGACATCACCTATTACTCTCACTATCTTTTTTATTAGGCATGCTGGAATTTCATCTTCACCAGAAGTGTACTTGTTTTTTATTTTATTTGCCAAATCTATCGGATCAACTAAAGAAAAGCTAGACACAGACATTGTTTAAGGGTTGTGAGGAATATTGCAACTAAATGGAATATAATTAATTTGTGCAATTAGGTCTGGAACAATTGATATTAAATATTTATTATACTCATCAGCTATTTTTTCTGGATCACCCTGTGAGTAACAAACATGATTCTCAACTTTTCCGGTTAACTCTTTACATATACTCCACATACATTTAGATTTGTTATCAGAGTTTTTTATTCTGCTTTTATAATTCTCTTTTTTTAACTTAATTAAGAAAAGATCATATTGTTTTTTCACCTTAATATAATCATCTTTTAATTCAGGATTGTGACGACTTGAGATTAACAGTTTGTCTAGATTATTTTTTAATTCATTTACCTACTTCCAATGATTTTTCATAGTTGCCCTTTCTATTACAAATTTTTGTGAATTTCATGGGAAAACTTTCATCAAAAATAGTGCCAAAATAGTTCATAAACAATGTCCACTGTTTATCAACTTCGGACACCTCACAATTGTAATAAACCTTTTTCCAATCCTGAGTTTCAAGTTGACTAATGAAATTGTTCACGTTTTCATCGCTGAAAAATCTCTTATATATATATAATTAAGGGGTTTGTCGAGTTTAATCTTAAATTTTATTATTTGAGCCGAATAGTCTGACGTATGTAAATTAATCACTTCTGTGGTATAGATTCCTTTAGAATTTGTGAAAATGTTATCAATACAACTTTTAGTCCTATAGTTATTCTTGTATATTGATTTATTACATGATATATGTCAAAAGAGCCTGTTAATGCTAACAATTTGGATTTTACATTATTATCGTCTTTTAATTCTATATTAAAATCACCAGCAATAAATATAAGTTTATTTTGATTTATTTTTGTTAGTAAAGATTCAAACTTTTCAAAGAATTCCTATGTTTAAATTCGCCCCTGAAGGTCTGTATGGAGAAATGATTATAATTTGTATATTTGATAAACTTACTTCTACAGCAGAACATTCAAATTCACCGACAACTGAAAGCTTGTTTAATGACTTTAAAGATTTATATTTAATATTGTTTTTACAATAAATGGTGCTTCCTCCATGTTGATTCTCGTTTCGACAAAACCAATCTGCTAATTGATAATTATTGATGTTCATACATTTAAGTTGCTTTTCCTCTTTCCAAAAATTAGTGTACCGACTTTAGAAAACCCTGCTGATGATTTTCTAACAAGGGGCATTAGTCCAATAAAAATAAATGATTTGAGTACTTGGTGGCATGGGCCATCTTGGTTGAAAGAAAATGAATAATTTTGGCCAAAAGACAATTCTGGTGTAGATATATTACCCGAGATGAATAAGAACGTTACATCATTAGTGATAGATAGTAATGATTGGTTTAGTTTCGAGAGATTTTCTAAATTCAATCGCTTTATACGAAGTTCTGCTTATATTTTGAGATTTATAAAAAATTGTCGAAATGGAAAGGTAAATAGGATTTCGGGTCCCTTAAATTCATTTGAAATCCATAGCTCTCACATTTTGCTGATAAAATTAATGCAAAAAGTGTCATTCGACGAAGAATACACTAAACTAATGGATTCAAAACCTTTGAGTAAAAACAGTAAATTACTTTCACTTGATCCATTTCTTGACAAAGATAATATAATTCGTGTGGGTGGCAGACTTGAAAATTCAAACTTCTGCTTTTCTAAGAAACATCCCATCATTTTGTCTTCCAACCACCATTTCACAAAACTTTTATTTAAAATGGAGCATGAATCAATATTTCACGGTGGACCCCAACAGTTATTATAGCTTCTATAAGAGAAAATTATTGGCCCATCGCTGGACGAAACCTAGCAAAACTAACTGTCAGATCTTGTATAAGAGGAAAAGGAATTATTCCAATTATGGGAAATTTGTCAGCTACAAGATTTTCTTCAGGTTTTCCCTTCCAAGTAACTGGTTTAGATTATGCTGGTCCAATTTTGATAAAAAACCGAAAAGGACGTGGTAGCAAATTAATAAAGGCTTATATTTGTTTATTTGTATGTTTTTCTACTAAATGTATTCATTTAGAACTCGTAAGTGATTTAACAGCAGATTATTTTCTGTTGGTTTTAAAGCGATTTATATCGCGCAGAGGCAAACCTCTTCATATTTATTCAGATAACGGTACTAATTTTATGAAAGCAAATAGAGAGTTAAGGGATTTGCATAATTTTATACAAGCACATGAGTCTGACTTTCATGATTATACAACTAATCAAAGAATTGGTTGGCATTTTGGACCTCCATACGCACCTAATTTTGGAGGTTTATGGGAAGCCGGAGTCAAATCAACAAAATTCTATTTAAAGAGAGTTCTTGCTAATTCACATTTAACATATGAGAAATTTTCAACTATACTCGTGCAAATTGAGGCAATACTTAATTCTAGACCTCTAACTCCACTTTCTACTCATCCTGGAGATCTCTATCCTCTTACTCCATCTCATTTTCTGATTGGACGGACTCTTACTTCAACGTTGGAGCCAAATCTGAATCTCGTTTATCCCGGTATCAAAGGCTTGAACAGCTGAGGCAGCAGTTTTGGAATAGATGGCGGAAAGAATACGTCGGGCAATTACAGCAGCGTTCGAAATGGAAGACAAATTCCGGACACATAGACAAGGGTTCATTGGTAATAATTAAGGAAGATCATGTGCCACCTTTGGAATGGTGTCTGGGGCGCATTATAGACTTGTTTCCTGGAGGAGACAATGTAGTCCGAGTGGCATCAGTTCTTACAAAACGCGGGACAATCAAACGAGCAGTTACAAAATTGTGTCCACTACTCGTAGAAAATCACCAAACGTCCAACGAAGTAGATTCATCTTACCCACGGATTAACGAATAGATTCAGTGTTTTTTAAAAGACTTAATTCTTTTAAGGGCGGGGGCATGTTAAAGACCCACTATGTATACTTATACAATATACATGTATGTTAACTTATCTCGATACCTGGTAACGGGATATGTTTTTTTGAAATAATAGAAAATAAAGTTGTCACATCTGACGTAAAAAAAGTCTTCTCTTTCTTTGGCTGAAGGAATTATAATAATAATTACAGTCCACTATATCTCTCCAACAATTAGGTAATTTGTAATCAGTGACTGAAGTAACGTTTTCTGGAGCAAATAAAAAAATGATGACTTCTAAAATTTGAAAAAAGGGACAATGGGCTCATTTACATATTTTTATTTATTTTACCATTAGGAAGAGCACATCATTTTGAGGCTCTGTGCAAAAAATTAGACGTCAGCGAGACTCCTAAGTCGCCTAGAAAAAATTATGAACAGCGTTCCTCATCGAATTTCAGGCGTGACGTCATATATGAAATCTCTCGTTCAGAGAGCGGATACCGCGCCCATCGGTTTTCAGTTAGGTGACTACTTAGCTAGTATTTATAACAGTATTATGCTTGCTTATATGCTTATTATTTATTATACGTTTTAGCAAACTCTGAACAGTGTTATGTTTGTGAAATAAGAACGTTTATAAACAATTGAAACTATTCGACAAAATGGACCAGAACCAGAGTAAAAAAAAACTATAATTATTGTTAGTTCCAGAATGTAAAAGTACTACGATTAAAACATCTAACAAAACATTTTTCCTACAACCACTATGCAAAACACGCTTTTCTACACAAATTTTTATACGCAAAGCAGGCCTTTTCTCAATTCTTTTGATAACCGTTGTAAAAGTAATGCGAAAAGTACACGCTATGGCACTTTTCCGCACCGAAATGTCAAACAAAGCTACCTATGACCTGTCAACTTTTTTTGACAATTCAACTTAATTGAATTTCTTATATTGGTGTACAATTTTTAAGTTTAAACTAAAAGTAAGTAAACTATCTACTTCATTATTTATTTTAATTTTTTAATCATTAAAACATCAAACTATTAAGCATTATTTTAGGAATCATG